>PVKM010024114.1:0-20736 GCA_004027735.1 Carollia perspicillata
TCTTATCTGAGAAGCACTTTATCTGCCCTTCCATTCTAAATGAAAGCTTTGCTGGATAGAGCAATCTTGGATATAGGTCCTTGCATTTCATGACTTGGAATACTTCTTTCCAGCCCCTTCTTGCCTGTAAGGTCTCTTTTGAGAAATCAGCTGCCAGTCTGATGGGAACTCCTTTGTAGGTGATTGTCCCCTTATCTCTTGCTGTTTCTAGGACTCTCTCCTTCATTTTAATCTTGGCTAATGTAACTATGATATGCCTTGGTGTGTTCCTCCTTGGGTCCACCTTCTTTGGGACTCTTTGAGTTTCCTGGACTTCCTGGAAGTCTATTTCCTTTGCCAGATTGGGGAAGTTTTCCTTTATTATTTGTTCAAATAGCTTTTCCAATTGTTGCTCTTCCTCTTCCCCTTCTGGTACCCCTATAATTCAGATGTTGGAACATTTAAAGATATCCTGGTGGAGGTTCCTAAGCCTCTCTTCATTTTTTTGAATTCTTGTTTCTTCCTTGTTTTCTATTTGGTTGTTTCTTTCTTCCTTCTGGTCCACTCCATTGATTTGAGTCCCAGTTTTCTTCCCATCACTGTTGGTTCCCTGTGCATTTTTCTTCATTTTACTTAGTGTAGCCTTCATTTTTTCATCTAATTTGCGACCAAAATCAACCAGTTCTGTGAGCATCCTGATCACCAGTGTTTTGAACTGTGCATCTGATAGATTGGCTATCTCTTGGTCGCTTAAAAGTATTGGCTCTGGGGCCCTGAGCTGTACTTGTGTTTGAGTCATGTTTGGTCAGGTGGCACCTGTTTGTGTATGTGTGGCAGAGCGTTAGGTGTTTACCAGGGCAGGGCAACCTAGTTCAGGGTTGTGAGGCTGTCTGTGGGAGCAGGGTCAGAGATGGAACAATGGCTCCTGTTCCGTGCTCTCTCAGATTTCTGTCCCCTCCGCTGCCTCTCACAAGCTCCTAGTTTATCTGCGTGCGAATGTGTGTCCGCGGACAGCCAACTCCCTGCATGCTCTGCTCATCTCCTCCACGCATCTGGGGTCTGCAAGCTTCATGCCACTTACACTCCCTGGCACTCCTGGGTCTGCCAAACACTGCCTTTTCCAGACTCGTTCCCACTCCACAGACTGCTGATTCCACCCTTCTTACCAGTCTGGTTGAATGGTTGTCAGACTTCCGTAGTTCAGTTTTCTGTGTTCTGGTTGCGTTATTTTTTATAAATATTTGTTGTCCTTAATCTTGGTTGTGCGAGGAGGTACAGCGTTTCCACCTATGCCTCCATCTTGGCCAGAAGTCCCTACATGCTTTTTTATTACATACCAGCATATACAGATACACTTTTTACAAATACATAGTAATCCCGTTTAAGGATCAGTAACAATAGTTTCCTATTGTTTCAACATTTTGTGTTCTTTTTTACTGTCCTTTGTTGTTACAAACTACTGTAATGGTATACGTCCTTATCCAGTTATTTGCCAATATGAAATACAGGATAAATTTTTAGAAGTGAAATTATTGTTATAAATTTTAAGTATTTACAAACAACATAAATCAGCCCCCAAGGACATTCCTGCAGAAAAGAAATTTACAGAAAGTCTGTAAAACCAAGTTTCTCCACTCCTGCTACTGCTACTATAAATAACCTATATTTGTTATTCCCTAAATTTCAAAGGTTTATGTAAAGTTTCATTTGGACAAAAGTGATTTGTATGTTCATGTTGTGGCTACTATGAAGTGGAGAGAAGACTTTTCCACTCTTTTATTGCCTTTGCTTTGGCCAGACTGCTACTCTTCATTTTATGAAGTTCCTCAAGTAGTAGGGTTTTTGAATGCTGGATATGAGCCAACAAACATTTAGTGCATTTCTCATTTTTTGCTGCAAAATGTCTATATACAGACTTTTCCCCTCATACCTGTACTTTAAGCAAACCACAAAAAACTAATAAATTGGAATGATACCTCTTAAACCTAAAATTTACTTATTATCTACTCCCTAAGGAGAGGCAACCCAATGTTTCATAAGCCGTCCCTTCTAGCTCTAAGTCCAGGATCTCGGGTGATATCCTCTAGGCACCTATGTCTCCGCAGGCTGTAATTATATTCCGAAAGATGGAGAATTGGAGGTACAGCCCCCAATTTATAACGTAAATGTATTTAGCTAAAGATACACAAAAGGAAATTTTTGTTATGATAATAAAAGTGAAATCATATTTTAAGTTTTATTATTAACTATATAAAAAGCTTTTGTGATCTTTTAAAAAATATATATTACTAGTTTCATTGTTTGACTTTTCCCATGAGAATGTTATCTCCATTTGGATGGGGATATTGTCTACTTAAAAGACAAATATCTGACAAATGTCTGTATTCCAAGTATCTAGAATGACGCCTGATGCATAATGAATGTTTAATAAATTTTTGTTGAATTAATGACTGAGTACTATTTTACGAGAGCAATGGTAAGCTACAATTTTTTTTAAAAAATTGCCAGTTTAATAGTTTTTATACATTGATTCTGAAGTCTGTTTCTATATTCAGTTCATTTTGATATTTGCTTTTCCATTGTGAAAGATGATAGGTGTATGAAAATGAAACAGTTGCATCGTTGTATGCACTTAATAAATCATGATTCTCCTTTTAAAAAATTTGTTCTGTTAGTAATGCAATGTTTTTCTATAGAAATTTATTTAACCTTTTCTTCCCCCCCATTTTGTCCAAGATCAGTTTTGCTTGCAAATTTTGGGACACTGTCACATTATAAAGTGTCTGGGCAACTAAGGATACTGTTTGGTAAGGATAAATCCAAGTCTCTTCACATATCTTCCAAAATCAATAAAGATCTATAAGAAGGCTGAATAAAACGACAAAATCCATACCCTCAACAAACTGGAAGACAGAATACTACCCTCAAACAAAGCTAGAAGATACTTTCCTGTAAGTGGAAAAGTTAGCACCAAATCTCAGCAGAGGTATTTTTCCTCTCCTGACATTAATGGACAACAAGAGAAGTTCTTAAAAACTGTGGAGGAAATTAGAATTGTTCTAAAATCACCAGCAGAAAGAAAAAAACACACCTTAGTTACAAAAGAGTCTTAGTATATTGAAGCAATGATTATAGGTTCTCAGCTTAAAAGTTCACATGATTTGAGGTGGTAGTCTTTGAAAGGTATTGTTTCCTGAGGAAAAAAAGTTAAAGAGAAGGGAGGCACCCTTGGAGATTGGATAGTGAAGAAAAATGGAGCAAAAGGGAAAAATTTAAGGCCTTGCAAGGTAAAATAAAAACCCCTTCCCCAAATTAGAGGACACACAATCATCTTACCATCACCACCAAAAAAAAAAGTTATCCATTAAAGAAATTATACTTTGCTACACTAACAAAAAAGAAGGCTCTTGAAACAGGATTCTTGTGAACCACCCCAAATTCAAGTCGCAATAGATGAAAGCCTCCTAAATTTATGGAAAGCCACCATAAGAAGAAAGCATAATATGAGAATCAAAAAAACAAATGAAACCCGCCTTGACAAAAGAAAGCAACACAGAGCAGAAGAAAACTATAACACCTCTCTCCAAACTGTATGAAATAATCCAAACAAGCATTTAGAGATAGGAAAAATCAACTAGATTTATATATTTTAAAACAAATGAAACAGAGAAGAAATTATCCCTAAAACACCCACAAAATTAGAAGGAAACCTAGGAAGAGAGTTGAGTGAACCCAAGAACAATATGGAAGACAAAGACAAAAATCTAGAAATAAATTCTACATTTCAAGATGCCCAAGGGAAAATGGACTCAAGTGAAAATTTGCAAAAGGGCGTTGGAAAAAGGCAGAAAAGTAATCATGGAAAATGAAAATGAATTAAGGAAGTAAAACAGACAAAAGAGAAAGGTGGTTGAGTTGGAACTAAGACAAAAATTCAACATATATGTATAATGAATTACAGAAACTAAGCAGTGTGAACAGAAAAATATTTAAAACTATAATTTTATTTATTTATTTATTTATATTCTCACCCGAGGACATTTGTTTCATTGCTTTTAGAGAGAGAGGAAGGGAGAGAGAGAAAGAGAGAGACAGGGAGAGAAGCATTGATATGAGAAAGAAACATTGACTGGTTGCCTTTTTGTACATGCCTGGACCAGCGATCAAACCCATGACCTGGGTATGTGCTTTGACTGAGAATCAAACCTGCAACATTTTGGTCTACAGAATGACGTTCCAATCAATGGAGCTGCATCATCCAGGGAGTATAATTAAATTTTTTCATAAGCAAAATAATGTCTGTACCTACTTATTAAAAGGATTGTAGGATACTTGGAGATTTTGATATGTAGCAGTAAATTTTGAGGCATGTCCCTGTAAAATTGTTAGACTTTAAAAATAAAGAAAAAGGCTCTGGCTGGTGTGTCTCAGTGGGTTGAGCTGCAAACCAAAAGATTGCCAGCTCAATTCCCAGTCAGGGCATGTGCCTGAGTTATAGGCCAGATCTGTGGCTGAGGGAGTGTGAGAGGCAACCAGTTAATGTTTCTCTCACAGTACATCAAATGTTTCCCTTTCTCCCTTCACCTCTCTCTAAAAAATAAATCTTTAAAAGTAAATAAATAAAAAGTAAAAATAAAGAAAAATTCTGAGAGTCTCCAGGAGAAAAATAAACACCAAATAAACCTACAAGGCAGGAGAATTATATTGGAATAGACTTCTAAATAGAAACATACAAAGCAAAGTAACAAACAGTGATTTCAAGAAACTGCAGGGAAAAAATGTGAGCCAAGAATTTTACATAAAGCTGTTCTTCAAGTATTGAGAATAGAAAAACACTTAAAACCTGGAAAACTCATAGAATATTATACACATAGATCTTTGAGGAAGTTACTAGAGCATGATCTTTATCCAATAAGAGTTGACTAGTAAAATAATCGAAGGATCCATTTAATCGAAATATTAAATGTATTTCATTGTAAATTAAGACTGAAACAAAGATGGCAACAAAGGTGAAAGAATAATAGGTATATTTTATGTATTTTTGCAAAATAGAAATAATTCGACCTTTATAAAGGAAAGGAAAGGTAAAGAGGAAAGTAGAAAAAGCTTATTGATTGTTGTAAAAGCAATAGTTGGCACTGAGAAGATATCATTGAAAGTTGACATACTAGATGATAATAAGAAAATGGGGTTAAGGCATTGCAAATGTGTAAGTACAAAGGTAACAAACAGAAACTACATAACAGACCTTCCTAAATACCAAAAGCAATTAAA
Organism: Carollia perspicillata; assembly: GCA_004027735.1. Lineage (NCBI taxonomy): Eukaryota > Metazoa > Chordata > Mammalia > Chiroptera > Phyllostomidae > Carollia > Carollia perspicillata. The sequence goes on from PVKM010024114.1 coordinate 5,254, forward strand.
AATAAATAAAAGAACAAAGAAATTATATCAAATAAATTACCTCTAATCACTGCTTTAGCTATAAATCACAATTTAGTTTTTATACTGAAAATAGATTCAGCTGTGGCCAGGTAGTTCAGTTCATTGGAACATCATCCTGTGCACCAAAAGTTTGGGTTCCATCCCTGATCGGGGCACGTACATAGGTTATGGGTTCAATTCCTGGTTGGGGTGTATATAGGAGGCAACCAATCAGTCTTTTCCCCATGAGTCTTCCTCCCTTCCTCCCTCCCTCCCCACTCCTTCCCCTGTTCCTGTCTTTCTCTAAATAGTGAATGTATCCTTGGATGAGGACTTTTTTTAACAAGAAAAAAAATAGATTCATAGTCAATAAAAATAAGTCAATAACAATTTTGAAGGATAAAATAAACAAACATATGGAGGAATAAACCTAAAATGGAGCATAAAACAGAAGTAAATGAACCTGTGTTTCAGATGATATATCATTGATCTAAAGACAGAGGAACTGTAAAAATACTGAATTCTATAAGGTTCGTTTACTGTAGGATTGAGCAAATGTATTTTATTGAGGAAAACACAAGCCAGCATCCTCATTATCAAAGAAGAGAATTAAATATATAAAAGGGCCCTGGTCAGTGTGGCTCAGTTGGTTGGAGAGTCATCTGTAACCAAAGATTGTGGGTTTGGTTCCCACAGAGCACATATCTGGGTTGTAGGTTACATCCCTGGTCCAGGAGTGGCACCTACAACCCCAGGTCCAGACCTGTATGATCCTTGGTCCAGGCACTAGGCATGCTCAGTCTAGGCAACCAATCAATGCTTCTTTCTTGCATTGATGTTTCTCTCCCTCCTCTCTCTAAAAGCAGTTTAAAAAAATGTCCTTGGGACAGGAAATACACACACATATATGTGCACACATACATATGTGTATATGTACATATACATGGGAGAGGACTGTATATGTACACACATATGTATATGGATAACTGTGGCACTGTGGCATTGGATTGGCTATAGAGGTATTAGTATTATCTCATGCTTTTATAGAGTTACAGAAATATACTTATGCACAAGTACATGCTTATGATTATATTTCTTAGATATGTTGAAAGGGATACCTTTATAAGCAATGAGCACATCTAAGGTCCAGATTTTGGTTTCTGAACACTGTTGCTCATTAAGAAGCAGCAGTGTTCCTTGCAGGAAATGGTGATTCTAGGTCAAGAGCTGGTAAAATACAGGATGAGCCTGTTATATTCTGTGCTATAAAGCAAACAGTTGCTCAAAAACTATAGGGACATGTCAAAGTTATGGAAGTTGGCTTGAAAGCTCTCCCACTGGCCAAAATCTGGGACAATTTGGGTATTAGAATAAATAATAGTAGGAATATAATCATGAAATAATTTTTAGGTTAGTGGTATATAAATAAATGAATAAATGGCAAGAAGATGGAAAGAGCTCACTTATGGTACAATAGAATGGATGCTAACCAAGAAATGTAGAAGGAATAATAGTTAAGGAAAAAAATCACCATTACAGTAATGGTGATTTCAGTCAAAAGTCATCAGTGGATGCTAAAACTAGCCAGTGAAAGTTTAATAGGAACAGGATATTTGTTTGTTTGCTTGTTTTAATCCTCACCTATGGGTACATTTTATTGATTTGAGAAGAGAGAGAAACATCAAACATTGATGTAAGACAGCGACTTCTATCAGTCACTTCCTGTACGCACCCCAACCGTGGATTGAACCTGCAAACACAGTATGACCAAGGATTGAACCTGCAAGCAAGATATGATGCTCTAACCAACTGAGACACCCAGCTAGGGCAGGAATAGGATATTTACATAGTTTTAAAGTGTTCTATAAATTACTTACTAATTTCTGAAAGGAAAAGAGTAATTTTAAAGTGATTTAACCTAGCAGTCCCAATCTTAACAAAATAAAGTTAATAGCATCATCAATGGGACAAATGGACATGATGTACCCCCTAATATATGTACTAGGATACATACTTCTGTGGTATTTCTGGTGAAAGTGCATTCTCCTTATCTAATTTGATTATAATGAGACATCAGACAAACCTGGAGTTTGTAAAATAACTTGCCTGTACTCTTGAAAAATGTTAAGCTTGTAATGAACAAGGACATAACTCTATTTTAAATGTTTTTTTTTAATTTAAATGATTTTTTATTTTTAATTACAATTGGCATGCAATATTATATTAGTTTCAGGTGTACACCCCAGTGATTGGGCATTATACAACGTACTAAGTTATCCTGATAAATCTCACATCCATGTAACATCATATATAGTTATTAGAATATTGTTGACTATATTCCCTATGTTGTACTTTATACATCCCCATGACTATTCTGCAGCAACCAGTTTGTACTACTTAATCCTTTCACCTTTTTTCACCCATTTCCCTAATCCCCACCCATCTGGCAGTTGTCAAAATGTTCTCTGTGTCTTTGTTTCTCTTTTGCTTGTTCATTTATTTTGGTTTTTTAGATTCAATTGTTGATAGATATGCATTTTGTTCATATATTTTTTTTCTTCTTATATAAGAAAGATCCATTAACATTTCATGTAATACTGGTTTGGTAACAAGGAACTCCTTTAGCTTTTTCTTTTCTGGGAAGCTCTTTAGATGTCCTTCAATTTTAGATGATAGCTTTGCTTCACAGAGTAATCTTGGTTGTAGGTCTTCACTTTTCATGACTTTGAATATTTCTTGCCAGTCCCTTCTGGCCTACAAAGTTTCTGTTGACTAATCAGTTGACAGGTACATGGGAGCTTCCTTGTAGGTAACTTAACTGCTTTTCTTTTGCTGCTTTAAACATTCTTAGTCTTTCACCTTTGGCATTCAATTATGGTGTGTCTTGATGTGGGCCTTTTTGAGTTCATCTTATTTGAGACTCTGTGCTTCCTGGACTTGTATGTCTATTTTCTTCACCAAGTTAGGGAAGTTTTCTGTCATTTTTTTAAAGTAGATTTTCAATTTCTTACTCTCTTCTCCTTTCAGCACTCCCATGATGGAAATGTTGGTGTGCTTGAAGTTGTCCCAGAGGGTCCTTATTTTTTTGGATTCTTTTTCCTTTTGCTGTTCTACTTGAGTGTTTTGGTTTCTTATATTCCAAATTGCTGATTTGATTCTCAGCTGCATCTACTCTACCATTGATTCCCTGTAAATTATTCTTCATTTCAGTTTTGTATACTTCATTTTTGACTGGTTCTTTTTTGCAGTTTACATGTCATGTTTTATCTGTGGAAGTTCTCACTGAGTTCATTGAGCATCCTCATAACCAGTGTTTTGAACTCTTCATCTAGTCGTAGCTTGTCTCCATTTTGTTTAATTCATTTTCTGGCATTTTATTCTGTTCTTTCATTTGGGCCATGTTTCTTTGTCTCTTCATTTTAGCAGCCTCCTTGTGTGTGTTTATATGTGTTAGGTAGAGCTGAAATGGTTCAGGATTGTGTATATGTGTATATGTGTGTACGTGTGTGTGTGCACATAGAAAGGGAGAGATTGAAATAGTGAGAATATGATAAAGTAAATGAGTAACATAAAAACCATTGGTGTATATGTATTGAGGACATATGAGTTCTTTGTACTGTTCTTGTGATGTTAAGTATGAAACTATATCAATAAAAATATATTTTTAAAGAATTCAAAGTCCACAGAATTTATGGAGGATTTTAAATAGCCTGGAAAATTCTTTTATTTTAGGTTTAGACATGGGATTTATAGACAAAAGAATCATATGATGGAAGGGAAATCCTTTTTTAAAAAGAACATTTTAAAAAATACTCTCTCCATAGCCTGAGTTTCTTTTTGAAAGTAATTATTTTTTGTTCATTGTTAAAATTTTAACTTTACTTTAAAGGGTAGGTTGGTGTCTGTTTTGTTCTGTTTTTTGAAGTGTGTATTAGATAAGATATTGCTTGTTACCTGACGTTACCATGGGAAAAGTTAGCAGACATGAGCCTTTTGAAAAGTAAAGTATGTTAATTACCAAAGTTGGCAGCACTTGTAAGTACTCTTCACTACAACAGCCATTCAGCCTCTGTGGCACAAAATACTTTTTTAGTTGCTTCACTCATTATGAAAAATAGTAGAAGATTTAACTGTATTTCAAAGACCTTGTTTTTATATAATTGACAAATTGCAATTATCCTGTAGCATTTTTGACACTTCTGTCCAACTTCTTTGCATAATGACCTTGTCTGTTAATGATTCAGTCATGCAGTCATGATTTTTCACATGTCTAAACTTACCTTGTAACCTTCATTTCCCTCTCCCTTACCTCTTTATTTTTTCTTTCTCTACCCTCATCCTCTTTCTTCCTTTATCCACTCCCCCACTTCATCCCCTTCCTAGCTAAAAGCAGCTGCTTCTTCATTGTGGCTTTAAGTAGAATTAATATATTTTCCTGAAAAATCTTTTTCTAAAAAAGCCATTTGCTTATGAGAGTATTTCTTCTGTGGTACAGCTTTCCTTTAATGACTCACCAAAAAGTAGTTCTTCATAAAGTTCAGTTTCTAAAGATAATCTATCTAGTAAATACTATACACTAGGATATTTTAGAAACATCTGTACTTGAGTTCAGGTATATAGAAAATCTCCCACACAGTATAATATGCTTGAATCCTTGTTTCTTCAACTTCTCTGTAGTGTTTTCTTATTATTTGCCAACAGTATTTTGTTTTGTTGGCGTACTTTCCATATATTAGTTTTAGCCATTTTTATCATGAGAAAATAAACAGTTGTTTTTCCCCAGTGATACAGAAGTTACCCTTTGAAAGACAATTATAAATATTTATCAATACACTTACTTGAAATAATCTATATCTTTAAACATTATGAAGTTTTGATTAAGTTTCAATGACTTGAAAAGTATTGCTGAGCAGAATGTAAAAGTTTGCCATCACATTCTAGATGCTGAGAACATCTTGCAGATCTTCACTAACATAATAGTATAACAGCTTGGGGCAAGGTTCATCGTCAGTGTCAGGGCATGTAAATACACAGTTCAGAAATTTTTTTATTGTAATATAGAAATATTTTGACCTGCTTTCATATCTGATTTCATTGCTGTTGTTTTTACTTCATAGTATTGTTGATAAAGAGCTTATGTAAGAATTATAAGTTCTGTCATTTTTCTGTTATTGATGGGGGGACCCCAAAAACCCTGGAATTACCTTCTGGAGGGTGAGCCCTTGTAGTACAGGCTTCACTTGCTAGGCAAGTGTTCTAGGAACCCATCTGTATCAGTGTACCAGCTGGCTTTGGCTTGAGCAAATTTTTGTTGCAGACTCAACACATTTGCCCATTTCATGATGAATGATTTACTAGCGCATCTGCCCTTACGGTGTTGAGTGTTCAGCAGTTTTTACCCCAAAGTGACATGATCCCTGTGCTGCCCCCTCCCTATTCACCTGACCTCACCTAGAGTGACTTTTTCATTTCCCTGGATGAAAATAGTTCTCAAAGGAAAACAAACATTTTGTCAGTATGGAAGCAGTGAAACAAAAAATGGCAGAAGCACTAAAAGGCATCAAAATCAATGAGTTGCAAAACTGCTTTTGAGCAGTGGAAATAATGTCTTGATAAGATGCATTGCATCAAGAATACTTTGAAGGTAGCTAAAGTTTAAACATATAAGAATAAATATGTAATTTATAAATAAACTCTGGGTTTTTGGAATTCCCCCTTGTATTATTTAAACTGTGGTTTCTTTGAAAGAATATATTTAATTTTCTTATCCTTTCTGTGAGACATAGTTTAGTTAAAGTAGATTCTTTAAATCCACTAAACAATCACATTAGGCCATGGAATGTAATGAGTGATTAAGGTTCCACTGGTGAAAGGCTGATGGATGAATGAGTATTTCACTGTTTGCCCCCTTCACATTGCCTCACATATGGCTGCCGGAGGTATTGAGTGAGGGAGGTGGCAGTGACAATCCATAAATTAAATATCTCTCCCTATTGGAGTATCTTGTATGTGTGCCCCAGTTTGTAGGTCACTCTTCTACAGAATCAAGAACCCTGAATCAGGTTGAGATGTGATGTTCTGAGCAAGCCTATAACAGGTAAAAGGCGTAGATTGGGATCAGAAAGTAAAAATATTCTGAAATTCTTTATTCATTAATGTTTTTCAATTAAGCATGTATTCATTTCATTAAATAATCTTTATTAAGTAATCTGGCATACTTTGTTTAGATAATATTTTTTATTCATTCTACAGGTGAGGTTAATGTTGTGAAATTTTCAATAGTGAACTGTCATTGGATTTCTGCAATAAAATTTTCAATCTTGAGTGTGTGTGTGTTTAATATGTATTAACAGGTTGTTTTTCTACTCTTTTTAAACTGCAATTTTAATAAAGTTTGCTAGTGTTTTGCTAGATTAGCTTTTAGGGAGCTTCTAATCTTTTTCTGTAATTGGAAACATTTTACATAGCCATGGAAATGTCTGCTTTTTTAAAGTTTGAAATAACTCACTACTTTTTTCTGTTTTTAAATTTTTTTCATTATGAAATATACACTCAACAAAAGCTTAATACACACAAATTTACACCAAAACAAAAACCAAAACTCTACTAATACCTTTGAAGCCCCTTATGTTTCTTTTTTTATTGCATTTCTCCCCTGCAGGGTAATTTCTCATTTATTTTCTAGGTAATGATTATCTGGCTTTTCTTTGTGGTTTTACCATGACCTTGTCTGTTCATAAATACATTTAAATTTCCTTTCCCTGTTTATGACATTTATATAAATGGAATCATAATGTATTCTGAAATGATTTTTCACTTAACATTTTGTTGTTGATTGCTGTTTGCATCAATCCATGTTAGTTTATTTTTCATTGCCATATAACATTTCATTGCATGAATGTGCCACAGTTTTATTAGTGCTGTTATTTATGAATATTTGAGTTGTTTCCAGTTTTATCCAGGGTATATGGCAAAGAGTGTAATTGCTACATCAAAAGGTATTCTTGCTTTACTCCTTTACTCTGCATATTATGTTCATTAATACTTTTATTTCCCTGTACTGATCTGGAAAGTAATTATCCAGATTTTAATTTTTCTGTTAAACATGGGAAAAAAATGGAAACATTGCCAAGAATAAATTTTCATTAATTTTAACTATGGGAACAAACCCGTTTTGTTCATGCTTCCTTTATAAAGAACACAGTGTACAGTTTTAATTCTTCTTACTATTACTTCCTTCTCTCTCTCTCTCTCTCTCTTTCATTTTTGTGGAAAAGTTCTTAAGTTTCATATCAGAAGTATCATTTTCAAATTACTTTAATGGTTTTACATTTTCCTTACATTCTCCTTTTATAATTACCAATGCCATTTGCGTTCTCTTTTGTAGTATAGCAGTTATAGTTGAGACTAATAGCTGAGTTTAAAGAGCCTCTGTGCTCATCATCATTTACCTGTTTTAACCATTTCTTACTTTTGATTCATCTATCAATTAGAATACTTATTTGACTGTTGTTGGGGTTTTTTTCCTAGAGAGCTATGTGACTTTATTTTTTTTCTGTGTCATTACATATCTGAAAATGAATTTCTATTGTCTTACTTGAGCAGTGATTGGGTTCGGATTTCTACTCAAAAGACATTATTTTTCACCTCAAAACTGATATTTGTGTATTATTGTCTAGCAATTAATTTTTTTATCCTCACCTGAGGATATGTTTTCACTGATTTTAGAGGGAGAGGAAGGGAAAGAGAGAAAGATGTAAGAGAGAAACATTGATGGGTTGCTTCCTGTACGCACCCCAACCAGGGATCAAACCCACAACCTAGGTATGTGCCCTGACCGAGAATTGAACCTGCAACCTTTTTGTGTACCAGATGATACTCCAACCAATGGAGCCAGGGCTAGCAATTAATTCTAAAGAGAAATCAAGCTAGTTCAACTGTTTTATGTAACTTTTAGAGAGTAGGAGTGTTTCTGCCTACCTCTAAGAATCTGTTTTATCTTTGAAGCATAAATCCTTCATCAAGATGTGTCTGAGTATTTTTCTGTCTTCATTAATTTTTGCCTGGCAACCCATACACTCTGGCATCCCAGCCCAAGGGACCTTTTTGATATACACATTAAGCATTTTAGCTGAAGAAATCCATCTATGTCAATGATTGTTATTATTATGTCAAAGACCATTTATTCTGGTCTTCCTTTCAAAACCACAGGATTTTTGCTATGTTTGAGCTCCTGTTTATCATACATGTCTCATTTTCAACCACCATTGTTTTCATTAGTTCTTTCCCTTTCCATATAGAACACTTTCTCAAGCTTGCCCTCTACTTTTACCAAGATTATCTTCTACCTTCTGAAATCTACTCTTTAGTGTTCCCTCCCTCCAGAGGGGATAATTCTGGGCAAAGAAGTTTCATCACCTCTGGTTTCCAAGCCACTCATTTGATTTTGTGCCTGATGTTTCATCTTGAAGTTATTTGTATACTACATCAATGCAGGTCCCATTACAGATGACACTAGTCTTTCCATACTGGTACTTTTCATAGGTGCCCACATGTCTATGTCTTTGGGTTCATTTTGACAAAGATACTACAAGCTAAAGTTTATGAAGGACTTTACTACCTTGGGCAACCACTGAGTTCAACCCAGCTTTCTGTAAGTTTCTCTTCACAATTGGTATTCTCTGAGTCCCATTATCAGACACATTCATAATCTTTTGATCGTTAGTGGCTAAAGGGAATTCAAATTGAACTTGCCTTTTTTATATGTTTTGGCTTAGAATCTGTTCCACGAGGCCACATTTACTCTCTCAAGAAGTTTTTTGCAACTTAGTCTGTGGATACTTGAAGTTTCTTGTAATGGGCCAGAATTTCGAAGTTTCTAACTTACAAATGATGCAGTATCCCTCAATTTTTATTATTCAAGTTCATTGCAATTATATTTAAGGGAAGAGTTGGATATGCGACCTTGAACTGCCATCTTTTCATAAAACATAAGAAAAAAATTTTATAAAATGTTCCCAATCATACGTATTTGATTTTTCCCTTGATACAAGAACAACCAAGAGTTTTTTTTTTATTATTTTTCTTACTGTTATGTTTAATTACCAAGAATTCTATCAAAAATATTTACAGATGAAATTATATGATATCTGGAAACTACTTTAAAATAATTTGGAAAATGGTTATGAAGATAGTTAATTGTGGTATAGTGAAACAAGATTTACCCAGAGTTGATATCTGCTGATGGGATACTGTTATATCAGCTTCTCTGCATTTCTATATAAGTTTGGTATTTTACATCATAAACATTATTTTTAATTTTCCAAGGGCTTAATTGCTATCTTAGGGAAAACTTCTTTGAGTTGCATTGTAGTTAGAGAATGTACCATATATAATAGTTAATCCTTAATTTATTGTGGTTTTCTGTGTGAGTTGATACACAGTTTTATAATTTTCATAAAGATTTGAAAAGAAAAATCATCGTATGTCTAATAAGTTAATCTTATTGGTGAGTGTATTCAAATCTTATAACCTGTTTTTTTTTTGTGTGTGTGTATGTATTTAATCTCTCAGATAATACAAGAGGTTAAAATTTTCCTACATACATAATAATATTACCCATTATTATTTGATGCTATTTTGAGTGGACTCCCCAGCCCCCCCATTGTTTTCATCACACTTAAGCTTTTTAATTGAACAATGCCATTTAAAGTAATTTCTGTATTATCCTTAGCGGATATTTGCCTCTATCCTCTAAGTCTGAGACCTGTGGCATAGAATCCACCACAAAATAAATTAATGCCAAGGTGAAGAGAAAGAATATATAACTCATCCCACCTGAATCTGTTTCTAATGTTGAACTAGGCAAACTAATTTTCTCTGGTCGTCTGATAAGAGAGTTACTGCCATCTGGATTTCAATATTTCACCAGTCTTAAATATATAGTGTACTAGGCAGATTACTGTAAGAGCTCAGTAAATACTTGTATTATTAATATATTAACTATTTAAGTGATATTATTGACTTTGAGAAGAAAGAAATGTACAGTCTAGCATTTGTAGGCCAATGAGTGAACAAAAAACATCAGTGTGTAACCTCAAGGTCATGGTAGAGACTTAGACTTTAAATTTTTATTTTTATTTTAGGTGTTTTCTCTTGTCTGTTAATACTTTTTACTTTTTAGATGTATAACTCTTTGAAAAACAGAAAAGAAAGACTTTATTAAGAGGGACCAGAGATCAGAACAGGGTGTGAAAACCTTAGCTAAACAGAAATATTGAGTCTCGGTTAGAAATATTTAATCATGACAGTGAGAATAATTATTGATCCTCAAGCCAGGCAAATAAAAATCGCACACATCATAATTTGCCTAAACCATAAATTTATGGGGATTAAAATTATGTAAAGAATCTGCTTGGAGGAATAAGGTTAGAATGTGCCAAGAGACCAGAAATCACATAGTTTTAAAACCTTGTGGAAATTTAAATTATAAGAGGTTTTATGTGTATAATATGTACTGTTTACTATGAGTATATAGTATAGTGTTGCTGTCAGCCGCTCCATGTTACTTATGCTCCATTTTGGGTATTCTGGAAGGGAATTATATTTATGATCCTTCTTTACTAATAATGTTGTTTTCTCCCTCAGCTGTAATAAAAAAACACAAATTTTAAATCAGCTGTGCTCAATCATGAGTAACAAATTTATAAAGAGCATCTTAAAATATTAGTGTAAGACTCTGATTTTAAAATTCTACATCTTCATTATTATTTTTGTTATATTTGGATAAAGTTTATTTAATGAAGATTATCTTTAGTTTATTTTTAACCACTGCACAGTGATTTTCATCAATTCTGAAAGACCATACTCTATAAAGTACTTCTATCAGTACTATTGCCTGAGGGAGTTCATGTAATCCCTCATTTGCAGAAAATATATCACATCATTTTTGAGCAGCTGTTTTTGTCTGAATTTTATATACTCTTCTTTTTATGGTGCCTGCATTAGATTTTCAAAAAGAATAGGCCTGATATTTACCTAGTCACATCTATTATGGGTCTATACTGGAGAGAGACTGCCTCTTTTTAATCATCCTTTTGTTTTATGTTTTTGGGCTGTAAATGCTATCTGCTGGCGGACATCCCCAGGATCAGGGTAAAATATGAGCAGCTGCATCTTCTCCTCAGTGCTGAAGGGTTCTGTCTGTGTATCTGTCCCTGCTTTAGTATGCTGTAGCTCCATCAGTAAAGTGTTAGGTTCATTAGCTATCAAGCTGCCAACTAGTAAAGAGGTCCTAGCTCTAACTGAACTAATATGGAGGACTTGTAAATAATGCAAAGGGATGGTTTAATTCTTTTCTAGGTAAGATGTGAATTCTTATGCTGTGTAAAACTGAGAGGGGAAAATGAGGAGTGGTAATGATTTTTTATGTTTTTAGTTTTTATATTTGTGAAGTTTTAGCTTTCATTCATCCCACCTTGAGTTTCAAGTTTGATACTAAAAACAAACTAATTCTTCTGAGATCATCCTGTGTGTTCATTGATGCACCCCTCCCTCATCTCAGCTGTCTGTAACTAGGTGAGCCAAGACATGGATAGCTGTAGGACTTTTAAAATAACTTCTAATGGACTTAGTAGCTGCCTGGATCAGGAATTGTAGATGGATTGATCTTTAAATTAACCACATCTAGAACTTTTCTTTGATAAATATAAGAAGTTATATTAACATACTTGTGAAGTACAGTAACAAGTTTGTTAGTTACGGTGTTGTCTTTGACAGGGGTTTGATCAGTTCACACACTTTAAAATTTTACTTGAGAACTTACTATAAACTGGTAGGTGATAAATTATGAATTTGGAAATTTAATTCTAATTAATAAGAAGACTGATCATATTCCAAAATGAGAACATAGAGGGGATACAAAGAACTAGCTCCTAAATTGGTCAAAATGTGTTAGGCACATGAACTTTGGATGGTAACTTGGCTATATTGCTGTTCAAAATGAGCATGCCATTTCCAATGTCTGTTCAGAGAAGAGTACTCAGCAAGTACACAGATTAAGTTTATTGTTGTGTGATTTGTAATAGCAAAAAACAAAACAAAATAGCTAAATTTATCTCTGGGGATCTAGTTATATTATGATGTATCAATATAATAAAGTATTACACAGCTATTCAAACAGACTGAACTAGTACTGCATGTATTGGCATGCTAAGAGCTCTAAAATATGTTGGTAAATAAAAATATGCACAGAAGATATATAGGCATAGGCACGTGAACCTGTTGCTATCTCTGGTGAGTGAGATTGGGTAGACCAGGGGTTAAAGGATCTTCTCATTTTTCTTCGTTTTACAATGACCGTGTGTAATGTTTTTAATTCAGTAAGTAAAATACATGCCATTCATCTGTAGGGAGTTGTCCTTCAATATCCCTTTTACATTTTTATTTCAGTAGTGATGTGGTCTTTTCTGTAAATATAAAAATACCTTTAGAATCATTGCATTGAGTTTGACTACAGTATTATTGCTGAAGTGACTAATCTAAGAGGTTTGTAATATCCAAATATTTTTTTGGATATACAAGAGGTTTGTAATATCCTAATATTTTTTAAAAATTTAGGGCTTCTAGAAAAGGAGGGCCGATATATGTAGTAGGAGTTAAAACTAAGATATACTTTTAAATATCTACTGTGCTGTTTCTCTATTTCAGTTACCTAGAAAAGTACGAGAAAGTTCATCATTTTGGGGAGGATGATGATGAAGTACCACCAGGCAATCCAAAGCCACAGCTACCTATTGGTGCAATTCCATCTTCCTACAATTACCAGCAACACAGTGTATCAGGTAAATACTGTTGGAAATTGAGAGGATGTAGTTCCACAGGTTTTGGGGGTTTTTTTTTTCAATTTTACTAATTTTAATAAATTAAGTTTTTAATGCTTATATTTTCTTCCTCTTCTTTTACTAAGGCTTTTTTTTAATTTAAATTATTTTATTGTTGTTCAATTACAGTTGTCTGTATTTTCTCCCCACCCCCTGCACAGTTTTGAATTAGGAAAATAGACATCACCCAATGAATTCCTTATTTTGCTCCTGAGAACACTTAAGCCTTGTGGTAATACAACTTTCAAAGATCAACATCTAGTTGGTATCAGGGCCTTTCTGTCATAGGCTTATAAGATTGTTAGTTGCAACAATTTCCAGACTTAAAAATACCTGTACTTTTAAGTGAAATGTTTTCTTTTTTCTTTGGCTAATGATCAGTTTAACACTAATAGTCACTAAACGTGAGAAAGGTTCTGTTAGGATTAGAGAAGCCAAGAATACTTAGGTAGCATTTACTAGATTTTCTACAATTACTAGAATTCCCAGCACCAGAATTCCTCAGAAATGTTTCTAACTATTCAACTATGTCTGCCAAGGTACCAGGAATAAGATTTTTTGTTTTTCATTTAAGTCATTCTGGTAATAGTTACAGAGGAATCTGCAGCTAAAAGAACAGGATTCAAATTGGAAATAATCAGGTTGAGAGTCTAATAAAGAGGTTTTTGAGGCAGAGTAGATGGAGGGTTCCAGTGTTTAGTGACTCTGGGGACTGGGCTGTGATGACTGGAAAGAAAGCTAGAAGAGATAAACATCTCTATTCTTCAGTCATCAACCTTTGGCCTAAAAAAGAGGAGATAATGTCCTTTTCAAGGGTATAGTCTTTATAAAAAATATAATGATCTATAGATACTTATTATTCTTCATTGGTGCTATAGTCCCAATGTCTTATAGGTTATCCTTAAACTCTCTCATGTGTGCTTGAGTCACCATGTAGAAGATCTTGCTGATAGTTTAAGCTAAAAATAAAACAGCGTGACTTGTTAGGTGATTTGTTCCCTGTTCGTAAAAAGAGCTAATGACTCTTATTTCATTCAGGGATGTGATAGAGGCTATTCCTATATTGAATGCAACATTGTATTAATGACCTTTAAGACTGTTTTCAGCTTCATAACTCTGTGGCTCCTGTATTACAGTAACAGCAGAACTGTCCATGATTGTAGGTTAAATAGAATTTGGTGGCCGCTATTACAGATTCCTAAACTGACCCACTTCTGTGTCTGATCTTGTTTTTTTCTGGATCAGGGTTTTTTGTTTGTTTTTTGTTTTTGCCTCCTGATTAAAAGAGATTTACTTCAAGAAAGAAGATGTGAAATATTTCTGGTATTTTAGATGTCTAATAAAAGTTATTGATAAGAGCTTCACAACTTAAAGAAATGACAGAATTGCTTAACTTGGTGTTATAACTCTTTTCTGATATATTGTCATGTCTGGGTTTTATTGTTTTGTTTTTAAAGAGAATCTGAGAATTTTTGTTACATGTTGTATGATCAATAAAATCAGGATTGGGAACCCATGAAAGGGAATAAACTACGAATTGCTGGGGAATATCAGACTATAGTATTTCAATTCAGACTGAAAAGAAGGTAGTGTTTCAGAGCAGGATTTATGAATTTGAAGGTGCTTTTTATTTTTCTAGAAGGAGCCATAGCAACATTATGACCATGTTCTAGCAATTATGGTGATTATCAATATACAAAACAAATCCTTTGTTGATGATTCAAGTATCGTTAAGAAAAATATGGTCTGTGTGCATGTGTTTTAAATATTCATCAAAATAAAATTGCATAATGATTGATTAAGAACTTTTAGGAAATTTTAGTTAAAACCTGTAAAAAGATTTGTATTTATATCCTTGATCATACAGCCTTTCTATCCTTGAAGGCAAATGTATTTACCTAAAGATACTAATTGTTAATATTAAGAAAAGATACTCTAAAATAATATTTTGAATAATGAATAAGTCTCAATTGGTAGTAGTCCAGGACATTTCATATAGAGTGCAATTCTACTCATAATTTTCATAATAAACAGAGTAAATGGAATATTGTACATTGAGAGGGACCAAATATTCTTCTAAGGATATTGGCTTCTTTTGTCCAGTGACTTTAAATGGCAAAAAAAATATTGAGCAGATTTTGCTTTGAACTTTAGGATTATTAAACTTTGCCCTTATGGTGGCTTTATCATATATTTGGATAGTTTTCCATGTTTTTCCTAACAGACTTTTGCACTACAACAATCACTGCCATGTAATTGAAAGTATTGTATAATTCCTGCAATGTAAACAGCACTCTAGGAACAATTCTCCCATTCCTCTAAACTAAAAACAGACACACCATTGCCTCAGATTAAATTCAATTTGTCAGCAGTAATTGATTTGTATAAACTTTGAGTCAAGAATGTTGAAAATAGCCCTGGATGGTGTAACTCAGTTGTAATGTCATCCTGTACATGGAAATGTTGTGGGTTCCATTCCCAGTGAGGGACAATACCTAGGTTGCAGGTTCTATACATAGTTGGGGATCCTGCAAAAGGCAGCTGATTAATATTTCTCTCTCACATTTTTCTCCTCCCCCTTCCTCTCTTTTTCTCCTCCCCC
>PVKM010024115.1:0-20700 GCA_004027735.1 Carollia perspicillata
TCCGGCGCGCGCGGAGGCGGGCGGGAGGGGCCGGCGGAGGTCGGGAGCGGCGCCGCGGGAGGCTCCGCGGTGGCCACCGGAGACAGGCTCCGGGCGCAGGAGCGCGCCTCTTGGCCTTTCCTCCGCTTCCCCGCGTTCCCAGCCTGCCGCCCTGAGAAGACCCTAGCAGGTGGGGCGGGAGCGCGCGGGGCTCCAGGCCGGGTGGGCGGGGGCGCGGGTGCCCGTAGGGCCATTGGCGGTTCCGGGGGGAGGTGCTGGGGGCTCGGGGAACCTGGCGGCCGCCTCCGTGGGGTGCCGGTGTCGCCGGCTCCCCGAAGCCTCGGGGGTGGCGCGGACCACCGCAGGGGATGTGGATTCCCGTTTCGGTTCCTCCCTGGGGGTTTAACTTTAGGATGAGAGGCCCCCACGGTGTGTGGGACTGGCCGGAACCAGCGGCAGCGGGAGCGGGAGCTCTTCAGCTCCAACCTTGACCGCCCTCGTGCCCGACGAGTGCCCCGCCCCGCGCACGCTGGTGTGCTGCGTGCTGGGCTCAGCCCGCCGTCTTGTTCTTGAAACGGGCCTCTTCAGGTCTGCCCTTGCTTACTAAATTAAGAAACCTTTTGCCAGTGGAATTTCAAAATTACACTAAATGACTCTGCTTCCAGTCTTTTGCTACCCAGAGATTCCTTAATTCTAAGTCGTGGGAATTTGGAAGTTTGGAGAAACCCTTTAGCTGAGACCTGTCCTATACAGAGACGGGGGTTAGACCTTATTATCCTTGTGGATTAGATTGATGGGTTTATAAATCAGCTTTCTTTTAAATTAGATGTCAAGTTGTTCATTCAGAAACTGTACAGGCAATTTGGTTTTAAACTCTGTTTGAGACAATGTTTTGATATGTATCAGGGAGTGGTATTCTCATGGGATATTAACTTGCGCTATGCTCCCAGTTAGGTTGTGGTTCATATTGTAGCAATATCAGAGGAGAAAGTGTGCCTTTGATATGTTTCAACCCTTTTGGTAGAAACATCCCCCGAATCCTTTAGTTGTAAATACTTCACTTTCACGTTGACATTTGCCATTTAAGAATCTTCTGCACAGTTTAAGTCGTTTAAATGGCAGGTCACATGGTGCAGGACGCGCAGAGACTATGGGAGGAGGAGAGAGGTGGAAAATGGCAGAAGTTTAGCTTTCTGCATTTTTATGCCGCAAAACCTCCCTGGTTCTATCTTATTTTGCTAACATAAATATGCATTTTTAATGCTTTCATTCAATAGGGATTACTTGGGCTGTAAGATTCAATCTTGAAAAGTAATGGAAATGTTTGTCTATGTTTTGTAGACGATTTGGCACAAATAATAAATGTGGAGTTTCTTTCAGACATTTTGTGTCACTGGGCAGAGTCCCCGCCAGCAAGGCCTTTTTAAAAAGTGATATTTTATGGTGTCTTCTGTAGGTTATAATAACTCCAGTTTTTTGAAACATGCTAGTGATCTTCATGTTACAGAGTCAATTTAACTCGCTCTGTTTAAACCTACAAATATCTGGTTACATTTAGGCTTACTCTTCCCTTACTCATTATGTATAATTAACCATGCCGTTACGGGCTTGCTTCGTTTGTTAGCCTTTATTTGTTTCTTGTTTTAGGCACCTGTATATTGTTTTCTCCCCTGGACTTCAAGCAGCGCCATTCTCTTGAGGCAGTATTTGATAGAACTTTCCACATGTGGCTTTGAGCACTTGTGTGGAGCTAGAGAAGTGGAGGAACTGAATTTTTAATTTGACTTCCATAACTACACGTAGCTGGAAGCTACCTGCTTGGGCCCTGCAGCTTCGATTACTGGTCCCCCAGGAAGTCTCTCTTGAGGCTCTCTTGAATCCAGCACTTAGTACAAGCAGTTCCAGCTTTCCTGTTGGAACCCTAAACTAGGCTGTAATCTGTTGATACATGAGGGCAAGGGCTTACCTATTTTCTTTACCTTTGCTAACCCCAGCCTAGGATTTAGTAAGAAACGTTTGATTCATATCGGTTGAATGACTAAATAAACTTCTGGAGGGCAGATGTCTTTTGCATTCTCTCTACGACCTAGACCGAACTAAGTATCAAACACTGCAAATCTCTGCCTAGTGCCTGAACAGATTTCGTGTAAATGGAATGTTGGAGATCTATTTTAAATGCTTATTTTGGTTGGGTTACTTTTTTTGGAATTTTTTTTTTGTTTAATCTTCACCCAAGAATGTTTTTCATTGCTTTTAGGGAGTGAGGGCGGGGAGAGAGAGAGAATGAATATTAATATGAATGAATCATTGATGTGAGAGAGAAATATCAATCAGTTGCCTTCTCAGATGTGCCCCCACTGGGGGTTTGAACCCTCAACCCAGGCATGCACCCTGACTGGGAACCGAACCCATGACCTCTCATTCTATGGGGCAATGCTCCAACCAACTGAGCTACTCCAGCCAGGGCTGGACTCCCTTAAGGACTCGTGAGAAAATACTGTATGAAGTTGAGTGAAAGGGTCCCATGACTCCAACTTGTGTGGACACAGCTTGGGTTTCCTGTTAGTTGAGCAGCTCAAGGATGCTGCCCTTAAACCACATTTAAAAAAATAATAATCTGAGGGCACATCCCGGCCTCAGTGAAGCTCCTTAGTGAGGCCCTAACAGCCTTCACCTGCTCAGAAGAAGTGAGTGGCTTCTCTGCTCACTGCCACTCTGTGTTAGGGCATGGACCAGGAGTCCTTGAGAAATCATGAGATATCATAGCCATGTTACCAGATGCTTTTGCTCAGAGCTGATTTGGGGTGCTGGAGTAGGATGGGATTCCTATGGAAAACAGAGCTCTGGGAAGTTGAGTCTACTCATTGCATGTTATATAGAGAGTTAATTAGGGCCAACTTTTTGTCTTTTTTTTTTTTATCATAGGCTTACTTTGTATAATCTCTTATCACCAGTTAACCATAGTAGAATTTCAAATGAAAGTGTGCACTCAATTCAGTTTGTTTCTTTTTGTTTTAGGCATCTGAGCTTGACCAGTATTCCCAGGTATCATGGATCTTTGCATCTAGAAATTTTAGAAAAGGATTCTAGGACTACACAAAAGTTTGTAAGGTATATGATTTTCTTTGGTGGGACAAAAGGCAGCATGTTGAGTTTTTAGTGAAGGAAAGGAAATGAGACTGAGGAAAAGGGCAATGAAGACAAAATACAAAGAGTCTTCACTATGTTGGTTAGGTAATACTGGAGCTTCTCTGGGCTTGGAGTAGCTCGTATGTAAAATGATGGAGTTGACTACATTTTGGTGAATGAATCATCTTTCCACCTTGACTCTGGGACTTGAATATTTATTAAGTGTGCGTGAGCCACTAATCTAACTCTGTGGTGAGTGATAGTTGTGTAAGATACAGTCCTTTAAGAATCTCAACAGTCTGCAATGAAATGAAAGGTGCTTTGGGGATCACTTTTAAAAACCATTTTCGAATGGAAAACCTACTCTTCGAAAGGAAGATTTTCAAAGGTGGCTCCTCTTAACCGACTCAGAGGGATGACCACTTAATCACTTTGCCGAAGAATTATGAGTATAAAAGAACATGACCGAGTCTCAAAGTGTGATTGTAATCAGGTTCATCTTCCTAGATCACGGCTTGGTGGCCCGATACTCTCCTCTTAAACAGTCAGTGGTTTTCAGCGCTCCTGGAATTACCTGGTCTTTGACCAGGTATTTGAAGTGTTCCTAGATATAACCCTAAACAACCATCACAGCCGTACCTCTTACTGTTTTCCTGGACGTAGCGCACATTCTAGCCCACTGCTCCTTTAAAGTGCTCCCCTTTTAAATTTCTGCCCCAAATTTCTGCCTACTCATCTTCCAAGACTCATCCTGGGTGATGTCTTCTTCCCCGCACCACCTCTGATTCTCAGGAGCTGCCACAGGATGGATTCCTTGTCCCTAAGTTCTAGAGCAACACCCCTTCTGTTTCCTCATCTGTAGTACTTAGTGCTATCGTGGTCACCCTAGTAGATCGTGAGCAGGGACCATCTGTCACTCATTTTTGTATTTCCTGAAACCTCTGGAGTAGTGTAGTGCCTTGTGCAAACAGTGGTTACATATCTATTAAATGTTATTTCTCTTCCTTGACTTTAAAGGTAGCTTCATACTCTGCATAGGATATTTCGTTCAAACCTAACTGCCAAACGACTAGAGGCCACCAAGTAGCAACCCTGAGTTACTTCCGCACTGAGAGGTTACCGTGTCGAAGGCGAGCTGTCTTTGCTGTGTGTACTTTTTTGGAATTGATAGCGTTTAGGGGAGATCACCATGCTGTATGGTGCCAGCTCCTTGTTGTTTTCTATTTGTGTGGCAAGGTTAGCGTCAAATGATTTGAAGTATTGGGTGGCAAGTAATTTTAGCATCCATGAAAACTTGAGTACCTTTAACGTAGTAACACTGAATTAGGTTATTCAATACATAATAATGTCCATGTCCATATAAACACGCACCTCACGAGAAAAAAGAAAGCATTTTACTCCTCACCAGTTCCTGCTAGGATTCAGAAAGCCTGTAAATCAAGTTTGAAAGGACCCCATTGTCTCGGAGAGGCGACTGTCTCCTGAGAGAAGGGTGGCCGTGGGAGAGGGGATTAACTTAGGTGTGGGCTTGGTCAGCCAAGGATAACAGAGCACACATTGAGTGATACCCAGCGTGGCAAAATCTGCTACAGTAAGCTCTCAGCTACTTTTACTTACTCTGTTTTTTCTACTGAAATAAACTAAAATCATTTTCATTTGGTTTTGTAGTATGGTTCTCTGCTTATATTTAAAAACAGCGAGTCATAATGTCTCATACTTTAAAGATGTGATGTAAAAGAAACAGAGGATTTTGTCTTCATAGTTCAGCTTTACTAGCGTTTTCTCTGCTTTCTCCATCATTTCTGATGTATGGGCTTGGTGACACGCCCGCCTGCATTAGAGCAGATGTGTTCAAAGTGCTCCTGTCGTCCGGGAAGAGGAGGTGACATCAGTGACGTGATTGAAAAGGCATGGCCGTCCATCTGCTGCTCGGATGGAACAGACAGGTCCTGCGTGTTGTTAAGAAGTGGAACCATGTCAAGCTCTTAGATTTATATCAGTGATGGGATTAATTTTCGCTGAAGTTTTCCGGGACGTCCGGAGTTAATGAGCATACTCTAAACGAGGTTATTGTCATGGGATGAGCGCATGGCATGAGCTGTCGGATGGCAGGTGGAGTAACCTGTGCCAGCTTCCAGGAGAAGTTGAAGACCCCTTGACCAGGGCCAATCTGCCCGGGTTTACTACTGCGGGTAAAGAGAACGGCGCCGTCTCAGACTAGCTCAGCGTTTGAAGCTGTTCCCACCTCCTTTTGGGAAAGAATGTTTCTCCCTGAGCTTTGTCTAGAAAGATTATGTGTGCTGCTGACTCTGTAAACAGTAAGGAGCCTTCTGGCCCCTTCCTCTTGAAAAGAGATTCTTGAAGGTTGAAGTTAAAAATGTCAGCTAGTTAGATATGAAAAGAATGTAGTCTTTTGGGACCGAAGGCAGTCATTCGTAGTTGCACACGGGTATCATAGACGTGCTTTCTCCCCCTTCTCACTAAAGGTGGCTTTCTAGAAGATGACCATAGAGGACCTTCCGGATTTCCCACTGGAAGAAAACGCTCTGATCGGAAGATACCCGTTCCTGTTTCCAGGCTCGGACGCCGCGGTGGTCTTCTCCGTCTGCGCAGCACCCATGCCTTCGGACTGCGGTATGCGGGGCGGCTGCCTTCATTTCTGCCACCCGTCGCTTGACTTCTGCCTTACGTCCTTCTCACACTCGTAATTTTTCCTGGAACGGTTTGCTGTGGTTTTCACAACACTGCTAGTTTTCGTTTTCCAGAAACACAATGGCCTTTTCTGCCTCTTAACCTAAATGTTTTATTTTCGCTATTGGCATTTTTATTATGTAAAAATGTTCATTTTAAGCACCGTGATGGATTTAGAGGATCTCATTTTTAGGTTGCAGTGGTGCTGAGACATCTCGCAGTCTTCTGCCATTGATGGACTTATTGTGGGTAAATATACGGACTTCTGTAAAAACCCACATACTAAAAAAAAATGACCTAAAAGCACTGTCAGCCAGCCATCTCCAGGGGCCCTGCTGTCTCTGCAAGGCCAGCCTTCTCACCAACACAGTAAATAATCACCCTGACACGATCGGGGCTAGGGTGACAGTGTAGTGACAGCCTCCGCACACGAGCCAGCCCAGTGCGTCTCGGCCGTCCCCCAGTGCAGTAGTCAGTGTGAACACACAGACAGCGGTCAAACTTAAAGAGAAGGTAGGGAGGGCGGACCTTTACCTGGAATGTGGGATGAGATTGGTTTGCACTGAAACCGGTTTATTTAAATCTCCTCTGTAAAACATAAATTTAGAAGTGTTCGAGTTTTCATCTATTTAAACTCGCTTCCCCCAAGACCGTATTTTATCAGGTAGTTGAGTTTATAGGTCAGCCTGGCTTTCATCCTGACTCAGCCACTGACCGGTTGTGTGATCTGGGGCGTATGACTTGTTTTCTCTCTCCCCTTGTTTCTTTCCTGATCAGATGAGACCAATGGTAATACCTACCTCATAGGGCTGTTGTGAGGATGGAATAAGACAATGTGCATGGCGCGTACAGGGTGGGGCAAAAGCAGGCTTACAGTTGCAGAATGGAAAATTCTCAGTTTCCAAGTAATTAATAAATGAGAGAACGAGAATAAACTCTGGGTTTCACAGACTCACAGTTGTAAGCCTGCTTTTGCCCCACCCTGTATACAACAGTCCCTGGCACCCATGAAGCACTTAATGAGTGTAACTTACTATCATTATTATTTAAAGGATTCTGCTATTTGCCATTATCTCAGTATATAATTACCAAAGCACTGTTACATGCTTCAGTGTTTATTGGCAACCTCCACCCACCATTATTCTTCTTGGTTCAAATCTTCCCGCTTATTTCTCCTACATTTATTTTCTTTCTTTTAGATTTTATTTATTTATTTTAGAGAGATGGGGAAGGGAGGGAGAAAGAGAGGGAGTGAAACATCAGTGTATGGTTGCCTCTAGCACACCCCATATTGGGGACCTGGCCTGCAACCCAGGCATGTGCCCTGACTGAGAATCAAACCGGCGATGCTTTGGTTTACAAGCCTGTGCTCAATCCACTGACCTACACCAGCCAGGGCTCCTACATTTATTTTCTAGATCTTTGCTGCTCACAGTGTGGCTCTTAGTCTAGTAGCGTTGGCATCGCTGGGAGCTTGTTAGAACTGCACTCCCAGGCCCCACCCGAGACACTGGGTTAGATCTGCGTGGTAACAGGGTCCCTAGGTGACTCCTGCTCACATCAGCGTTTGGAAAGCTCGGGCACAGGCGGGTAACAGAATAGTTTCATCTGTCTCTTCCTACAGTCCTGGCGAGGTTTTGATTAGAATTGAGGTTATTTTAAATGATGTTCTCGGGGAAGTCAATACCTTCCCATGCAGGAACATCATGCGTCTCTCTCTGTTTAAGTTCCCGTGCCCCTTCAGTTTTGTTTAAATGAGCCTCACACATTTATTGGCATGTTTGTTACTTTTACTGTTACTGTGCATTGGTTTTTCTCCTTGTATTTCACTTTAAAAAAAATAGGAAATCATTTACAAATGCAAAAAACAGTGATAGCAAAAATATATATCACACATATTCACCATCAGCATGAACAAATATTATTAGCATTTTGTCATGTTTTCTTTAGTTCTTGTTTTTTTTCAATTAAAAGAAATAAAACTTTAAAGTTGAAGTTCCCTCCATTTTCCTTTCTGATGCTATTCCCCTTGCTCCCCAGGGGTAACTACTATCTTATATTTAGTGTGAATATTCCAAACCATAATAATGTGCTTTTACTACTTATATGAGTGTCTATAAACAATGTGCAGTATTTTTTGTGTATTTATAATTTTAGGTAAAAAATAGATACTGTATATTATTCTTCAACTTAAGTTATTGATCAGTGTTTTTTGAGACCTATCTTTATAACTGTGACGTAGATACCTGGTTCATTTACTTAGTTGTACACTTACCCTTCACGACATATTTATGTTTTTAGAGGCAAGAATATTGATAAAACTTGACAAATTTTCTCTGACTTAGAAGTAATTTTTGGAAAATTCAGGGTTGGAGATCAGGATTTGTTAACTTCTGTTTTTGGTTTATCTATAAGAAAATTGCGGTGTGATAAATCAAAATTTCATTCTCACAGCAATTCAGGAAAACCTCATACTTTTTGGTGATTTTGACTTTGCTTTTGAGAATTGCTTAAGGTAAACCTACTTTTTTTTACATCTAAAAATAGTTATATCACGTAAGCCCTGGTCTTATCGTGCATTATTTTCAATATATTTATTTGCAACTCTGAATAAATTTAATTTGCACTTTTTTTATTTCAGAATTTTCTTTCTTTGATCCTAATGACACATCATGTCAGGAAATTCTCTTTGATCCCAAAACTTCTGTATCAGAATTATTTGCCATTTTAAGACAGTGGGTTCCTCAGGTCCAGCAAAACATCGACATTATTGGAAATGAGGTAAGGAATTACTGCACCTTAAGTTCTGCATTGTTAGGGTGCCTAATCACCCAGATTCTCCCCGCTATCTAAATGGAAAAATGGTGGTTAAGGGGGGACCCTCTAGAGTCCGATGTTTGTTCGTTGTATTTCCAGGTTTTTCACGGAGCAGTTAGTTAGTACTCCAAATTCTCCATCGTTCCCTCGTGCTGTGCACTTTCTTACACTTGAAATTCTGACATTATAGGCTTTTCGTGAAGGCAGGCATTTTTCATATTTTCTTTCTTGTACAAATTAATTTTGTACACTTTAAGAAATTTTTTATGAGGGTATTTGATTATCACCATGTTTTATCTCACTTTTGGGTAGTTTGTTAAAGATCTAGGCTTAAATGTAATTTTAAAAAATACTCAGTTTTTCCAAGGTGCGGTGGAAGAGTAGTAACTGGGTCCCTTGACCAGCCTGTTGTCATATTGGAAGAAGAGAGAGCTTATTAGTTTTTCAAATTTACCAACATTAGAAGGAAAATTTTGCTTACCCTTTGAGGAGTGAAGGAACACATTTGGAGTGCTGGATTACCTTGTAGTACTCTTTAAAAACTTCCTTAGTCTGTTGACAAGCTCACTGTTCATTACTCTTGGGTGCAGATTGACAGTTTGTCCTCAGGAGAAGCCAGTCTGTGTGTACGTTTTGTCGAGAACTAGCTCGGATAAGGTGGACTGACTCGCCCAGCCATGGTGTGAGAGCAGTTGGCTTCAGTGCTCAGGCTGTTATGGTCTCTCCCTTGGTTTCCTCAGATTCTGAAGAGAGGTTGCAATGTGAACGACAGAGACGGACTGACAGATATGACTCTCTTACATTACACTTGCAAGTCTGGAGCTCATGGTATTGGTGAGTACATGGCAACCCTGCGAATTGCCCAGCACCTCTCTCTGTGTTGGGTTTGTGTAAGCCCTCTGTGCTGACCACGGTTCCCCCCACCCCCGGGCACCTCGCTCTGATGGCCATATTCCCTGAACAGGTGAGGACTCGGTTAGGTCCCTCCACAGACCTTGTTCCCTTTTCTTCCTGTTCTCAAGGTGGTCTGTGGCACCTCCTGGCACCTCCCACCCTTTCTGGCCCCAGGCTCGGGGTCCAGGCAGCCCAGCCCCTATAGACCCCAGTGTAAGGCCCGTCTAAGGTCTGTTCCTCCAAACACGACATATGCTCACATTTCCAAACCTGGCGTTCTCCTTTGCTTTCCTATCGCACAAACCTCCCTCTGTCATTTAACTCCTGTGTCCATCTCTCGGTTTCAGCTGTCTGATATTGTGCTTTTTAAAGTGGTGACAGTGAAGGATTTTTTTTTTTGCAATCTATCATGGACTGATACTTTCATAAAATAACATAAAATTATAATAGAAAAATGAAATAAAGACATATAAAACACAAGCCTAAATATTTTTCAAAAGGCATAAAATGACATTTCAACTAATATTTTCATAAGAAATGATTATATAGGAAGAAAGAAAAGAGTTTTAAAAGGTTCAGCAGTGGTCCAGTGCATTGTTTTTCGTGGCTTTGTGGTATTCCACCCCATGGATGTCTCATAGCTTATTTAACGACTTCTTCGTATTGTACTTCTAGGTTGTTTCAGAATTATTATTTGTAGTGAAAAGTGCCATTGTGAACATGTTTCGCTAAGTATTTATCCATATGCCTGAGTGTGTTTATTTTGTCTGAATAAATTCCTTGTAAGTGAAATTTCTGAGGTATAAGTGTGTATTCAGTATATGCTGTTTGCTTTGGCTTTTTAAATGAGGTAGTGGATAGCCGTCCATGGGAACTTAATATGTACCGAAGAAAATAATTGAGAAAACCTTCCTCAGGTGATGTTGATACAGCTGTCAAATTTGCAACTCAGCTTATTGACCTGGGAGCAGATGTTAGTTTGCGGAGTCGCTGGACAAATATGAATGCTTTGCATTATGCTGCTTATTTCGATGTCCCTGAGCTGGTACCAGTGATCTTGAAGACATCTAAACCAAAAGGCAAGTGCTGTAAGATCGCCATTAGATGTTACCAATTGAACGTTTTAGTAGGGGCATAAAAATGATAATTCAAGGAGATTTGTCCTTCTAATCCATCTCATTCCATACGGCCTCCCATTATTTAAAAAAATATACTATCCTTTTACAAAAGGCTTAGTACAAAGAGATGCAAAATAAAAAGTGTTTTCTGGGTTTTATATCTCTGCAAATTTTCCAGTATAACGTGGATTTTATACAGTGTAGTTGAATCTTTGTACTGCACAATTCTTTGCTTTATTTGAGTAGCCAGAAATAGAGCAATAAAGCCTTCAGAGGTAAGCACTGAAATCATGAAAAGTCTTTATTTTAGGTGGCATTTAGTTCTACATTCTGTGATTCTGTGAACGGATGACATTTCTTCCTGCCTTTCTGTGTTGATGTCGACGTCTTAAACTTGAACATCAAAATGTCTGAATTACAGTCCTAGTATTTTGACTTCTTCTCTGGCCCTCTCAGGGGGTCAGTTTGCTTTTGAGAAGAATAGGGAGCAAGTACAGTAGTTTTAACAGTAGCGGCAGTGTCCTGGTTTTCCCCATTTTTAGAAGACTTGTTTTAGAGATTCAGTAGGCAAGTTTCCCAGAATGTTTGTTTGTGACCTCCGCCTGGTGTACATGCCCTTTCCCTCTTTAACCCTTCTGCTTTTGGACAGTGTGAGGAGAAAGACCTCTCAAGATAGCGCAGTGTCTTCACTGACTCGGGAGTTTGTCGTGGGCACATCTTGGTGGTTCTCAGTTGTAAGTGAGGCGTGTGAGGTGGTGCGATTAGGGTAAGGCAGGAGTAGCAGAAGCAGAGGTATCGAAACCCCTGTTAGAGAAGACATTCAAGATGGGTTCCCAGATGTGGAGGATTTCCTGTGTCTACATATAGCATCATGATGATTTATCCGAAGTTATTAAAATGTCCTTGGAATTGCAAGATTTCTTTTCTTTCATGAAGTCCATATTCATTTGTTGAATAAAATATTATGACTGAGTACAATACGTAGGCATTTATATTTTTAATTAGTCTTTAACTTATTCTGGGGAATAAGTTAAAGACTCAGATAGTGAATATTTTAGACTTTTTGTGGTTTCTGTTGCAACTACCTGATTCTGCAGTTGTGGCATGAAAGTAGCGATAGAATATGTAAGTGAATGTGTGTGACTGTGTTCCAGTAAAACGTTATTTACAAAAACAGACGGTAAGTTCAGTTTGGCCTGTGGACCATTGATTTCTGGTCCTGACCTGGACCTTACTGCCTCCTTGTAGTCCTCATGGCAAACATGAGACGTGTAACGAGAGATTGTGTTAAGATAGTTGTCTCTGCAAACATGAATTACTGCCATTGACTGCTTTTAAATATAGTTCAGTTTTGTGAGAGTTGGTAAACTGATAACATGAATCCATTTTATAATAAAATTTTATTATACTAAGAAAATAATTGGCTGGCCATATTGTAATATGAAAATTTTGTCCCATTGTGAAATGTTGCTTCTAGTGGGTTAACTCTTAAAAATTGGGTAATAAAGTTCCTCTCTCTAGCCATCCCTCCAAAACCCAACACCTGTTCTGATAGCTAATTTAAAATTTTAGTTAATGCACTTGCGATGTTTGATTGCAGATGTGGATGCCACTTGCAGTGATTTTAGTTTTGGAACGGCTCTGCACATTGCCGCGTATAACCTGTGCGCAGGTACCGTGAAATGCTTACTGGAGCTCGGAGCAAATCCTGCGTTTAGGGTAAGAGGTTAAATTTAAAGAATTAAGACATCTAACATCATCTCCCAGTAAAGAGTTGAATCTAGATGTTGTCGTTGAGCTCTTATGTAAGAAGAGAATTTGTATTTTTGTGTCCCATATGAAGAGGTATGATGATAAACTTTATCACAAATTAATTTGGGGCGTGGCAGGGAATTTCAACCCCCTTATATTGATAAGCTCTTCGAAGCTTGCTGTCATTCAGCAGAATACA
Organism: Carollia perspicillata; assembly: GCA_004027735.1. Lineage (NCBI taxonomy): Eukaryota > Metazoa > Chordata > Mammalia > Chiroptera > Phyllostomidae > Carollia > Carollia perspicillata. Next base: position 12,580 of record PVKM010024115.1, read on the forward strand.
GTGCTCCTTAAAGTGTTGTCATCTTTTAGCTTAAGGATCTTTCACAGGCTTTTGATAGATTTTTAAAAGTTAACTGTCAAATACAAATGCATAGATTAAAGTTTTGTTTCTGTGTTAAATTATATTTTAAATTCTTTGGAAAAATTCTTATTTCAGACAGTTTTAAAAGTGCACATTTAAAAATGGAGTAAATATTTAAAAATCAAACTAAAGGAAAAATGCATTGTTTCATGTAACGTTACTGATTTATAAAGTTACCACATGGGACTGAATTTCATAATCTTTAAATTCTTTGGTATTTTATTGTCTTCACAAAAGTGGCTCTCAGTGTTCTTTTCCCTTATATTAACGTCAGTGACTTGCTCTGATAGGAATTCTTCAATTACTTTATTTACATTATATTTTATTGATTATGTTATTACAGTTGCTCCAGTTTTCCCCCCTTTGTGCCCCTCCACCCAGCAACCCCTACTCTCTCAGACAATCCCAGCACCGTTGTCCATGTCCATGGGTCATGTGTATAAGCTCTTTGGCTCCTCCATTTCCTGCACTGTACTTTACATCCCCATGGCTATTCTGTAACTACCTATTTGAACTGCTTAATGCCCTCTCCTCTTCACCCATCACCCCTTCCCCCACGTACCCCTCCCATCTAGCAACCATCCAAACATTCTCTGTATTCCTGATTCTGTCTCTGTTCTTCTTGTTTGCTGAGTTTGTTTTTTAGATTCAATTGTTGATAGATATATATTTATTGCTGTTTTATTGTGCATAGTTTTGACCTTCTTCTTTTTCTTAAATAAGTCCCTTTAACATTTCATATAATCATGGTTTGGTGATGATGAACTCCTTTAGTTTTTTCTTGTCTGGGAAGCTCTTTATCTGCCCTCTGATCCTAAATGATAGCTTTGCAGGGTAAAGCACTCTTAGCTGTAGGTCCTGCTTTTCATGACTTTGAATTTTTCTTGCCAATCCCTTCTAGGCTGCAGTTTCTTTAGAGAAATAAGCTGACAGTCTTATGGGAACTCCCCTGTGGATAACTAACAGCTTTTCTCTTGCTGCTTTTAAGATTCTCTCTTTATCTTTAACCTTTGACATTTTAATTATGGTGTGTCTTGGAGTGGGCCTCTTTGTATCCATCTTGTTTGGGATTCTCTGTGCTTCCTGGACTTGCACGTCTATTTCCTTCACCAAATTAAGGAAGTTTTCTTTCATTATTTTTTCAAATAGATTTCCAATTTCTTGCTCTTTCCTCCTCCTTCCGGAGAAGAGAAAGAGTGAACGTTGGATCTCTTGGAGTCATCCCAGAGGCTGCTTACACTACCCTTGTTTTTTGGATTCTTTTTCTTCTTGTTGTTCTGACAGGTTGTTTTTTCCTTCCTTATGTTCCAAGTCATTGATCTGGTTGTTGCCTTCATCCACTCTACTGTTGTTTCCCTGTAAACTGTTGTTTCTTTCAGTGAATGTATCCTTCGTTTCTGACTGGATCCTTTTTATGCTGCTGAGGTCCTCACTAAGTTCCTTGAGCATCCTTATAACCAGTGTTTTGAACTCTGCATCAATAGATTGCTTATCTCCATTTTGTTTCATTCTTTTTCTGGAGTTTTGATCTGTTCTTTCACTTGGGCCATGTTCCTTTGTCTCCTCATTTTGGCAGCCTCCCCTGACAGGGATTCTTACTTGGTTCTGTCCCTGCTCTCGAAGGGTCAGGGATGGGGAATGTTTGAAAAAGGTTCCTCTCCTCCTCCCTGGTTTTCTTTTTCTACCTCCCCCCTACTTCTTTGTCACTTTCCTTTCTGTTTTACTCCATCAGTTAGTTAATTACCCCCTCCCTCCCTTCTTTCCTTTCTTCCTTCCCTATTGTGTATTGGGCACTGGGAGGACAGAACGTACTCTGGAGTGGAGGGTGGACAAGTAAGCAGTCGGTTTTGCTGTAGTGTGTTAAGTCTAGTTTTAGAGTGGCAGGTGGGGCACACACAGAGTGCCACATAGGAGGAGTGCGTATCCAAAGCTTCCTGACAAAGGCGACGTTGAGTGCCCAAACGTAGCTAAGAGTTAACTGAGTACAGGTAGGAGGGAGGTGAGGAAAGCATTTGAGGCAGAGATGGCAGCATAAGCGAAGGCTAGGAGGCGATGATTCAGGTTGGCTGGAATGGGAGGTGGTCCCTGTTTGCTTTTGCTGGTGTTGGCAGTGGCGAGAATGGCAGCAGGTGTCAGACTGGCGGGGTTAGACTGGACTTTGGCTCAGTTTCCTCCCTACTTGAGTTCTGGCTGGGAAAGAGTTCAGAGCCAAGACTCCAACTGCAAGAGACTTGTTTATTTAGAAAGTCTCAGAGGTGGGAGTGGTAGAAGGAACGGGCTCAGGGAACGAGTCACAGAGGCTAAAGAAGGGCCCTTGGATCTTAGGAGAGAGAAGGGAAAGGAGATAAGCCTGGGGGGAAGAGAAGAGGAACTGGGCACTGTGCTCCTGGGTCCTTAGGCCTAAGGAAGGGCTTTTAAAGGGGGGGGGGGATTTTAGGGGCGGTCCCAGGGGAAGGATCTCTATAGAATATTTACAATCGTTTTCTATGTGTGTCCTTTCAGGGTCATGGTCTCCACTGACTGGTCAGTGCCAGGGCAGGGGTCCATTAGGTGGTGTGGCTGGTCATGGCGTTGCCTGCTGGTTTTGATGTTTTTCTGGGCCTGGAGCTAAAACACAACTGAGGCCCAGATGCATTTGCCCTGAGGGCTTAATGCTTAAGGGCTGTTCTCCGGGCCCCCTTCTTCATTCCCCATTCCTCTAAGGGGGTCCCACCCACAGGGCTAGCGACATGTCAGCACGGGAAAGGCCAGGGGAGGGTGGGAACCAACAGCACGACCACTGTGTGGAAGGTCAGGGGGTCTAAACCACATGACCAGCGACACCTAGGGGAGGAAAGGTCACCCTGGGGGCGAGGTCCTTGTTTTTCCTGGTGCTCGGCCCCTGGGGCTTTCTGCCCTGGTGACCTTCCATGCCCGGCCCTCTGTCCTTGCTCTGTCTGTCTGACTGCCTGTCACATGAATACAACTGTTGACAAAAGCTCGTGAGCGGAAAGGGTATTTTGCCTTTAGTAAGATGCAGTGAGGTACGTCAGTGAGGTAAATCACCAATTAGGCCAGAAGTAATAATAGATGACCATATTTTGAAGATTACTACCTAAGGGAAAAACCAGTCACTGTGTGGGTCAGCAGTAGCCCTTGGATCACGCTCTGATAGCCACTGTTTTAGAACAAACGGAATTCTGTGATTAAGCACAAACCATAAGCCTGCTTATGTAGCATGACAAAACCCACTATTGTTTTTTTAGTATTTTTCTTAACAGAAGCTTCAGTTGCTAAATTTCATAGGAATTAAGATAAGTGTGTGACTTACTCTAGAGAGGTGAGGACTTAACAAAAATATGAAGTAAAACATTCAAAAACTTGTCAGTACAAGTATTTTTAAGATTGGCCATCTCTTTTTTGATTACATTTATTGGGGTGACATTGGTTAATAAGAATATGTAGGTGTCAAGTATACATTTCCATGATACATGACCTTCATATTACATTGTGTGCGTACCACCCACAGTCAGGTCTTCTTCTGTTACAATGGGTTTGACCCCCTTACCCTTCACTCCTCCCCCCCATCTTTCCTCAGGGAACCACTCCGGTTGTCTGTGTCTATGAATTTTTGCTTGTTTTTTTTTTTTGGTTTATTTTTTGCTTTCAGTTTTATATTTCATATCTCAATGAAATTCTAGGCTTCTTAACTTTTTCTGTTTCTTTTTATCAAATAGATTAATGCTATACATGACTTCATTATATTTTGTACTTTTTTCCCTTGAAATCTGGAGTTAAAATAGCCCATAACTATCCCAGAAATGTGATAATATTCTTCCTACTGTATTTTTACTTATGGGCCAAACTGACTTGAATTTTATTTTATTGTATTTAGTTTTTTTCCTTACCTGAGAACATGCTTATTGATTTTAGAGATAGGGAAAGGGAGGGAGGGGGGAGAAGCATCAGTATGCGAGAGAAATAGCTAGAGTTGTCTCTTGCACTCTCTCATCCATGAACCTGGCCCACAACCCTGGCATGTGCCCTGACCGGGAATTGGACCGTGACCTTTTGGTTTATGGGATGATGCTCCAACCAACTGAGAGCCACACTGGCCAGAGCTCTGACTCAGATGTTAAGCCAAAAATTGCACTTTTAAACTTACCATCACCATATTAATCATTCGAAGATAATTATTAGTAGAGAAGAAAAGGGGAAAAAGCTTCTCAGCAAAAGACTCTTGAGTCGTCATGTTAAAAGATTACAGTATGGAATCTGTCTTATAAATTGTAAGTTTTCTGGTCGGGGAACACAGAGGAAAGGCACAGCATGGAGGACGAATGCTGAGAGTCCGGTGGGGCCTGGCCTGGCTTCCACTGCGGTCTCTGCCAGCAGTCACGTAAAGGACTTGGGGCGTGGCGTTGACCTCTCTCGGCCTAAGGTTCTTCACTGGGAAACTGAGTGTGTTAGTAGTATTTTACTCGTTTAGTTGGCGATTGTCTCTCCTACTACAGATTGTCCTATGACAAATTCCTAATGGGCAAGGATTTTTAGCTGTTTTATTCACAGACTTCTTCCCGACGTGAGAGCCAAATGAGATAATTTATGTGATAGGGTTGTCATTATATAAACACCGTGCACATGTTAGTGGGCTGGTAACTGACCCCTTCCGTCTCGTTGCAGGGTAAGTCCCAGGACACGGTGTCTTCTTCATAGTGAGGACAGAGCTGCTTTCTTGATTCAGAGCCCCCATCTGAAAAGTGGGGAAACTATATGTAGCTTCTATTCCTGAAATCTGAGTCACCCCCTGAGGGCAGGAGGGCCGAGGTCACAGAGCTGAGGTGGCAGTGTGGAGCAGTGGAGAGGGCCTCAGGAGGGAAGCCAGTCAGTCCTGTGACTTCTGTCTCCAGACGCGCTCCCTCTACACCTGTGCAGCCAGGCATGCCGTGACTCGTGGCTTTAGCACTTGCTCCTCCTCGTGCCTGGAATGCGCTTCCCTCCCAGCCTGCCTGCCTGCTGCCGGCACGTCCTTGCGCCTCTGCGTCAGTGAGGCCCACGGATGTGGGCCTCGGCCTTGGCAGCGAGGCCTTCCTGGACCACTCTGCATGAACAGCCACCTCTGTCCTGTGTCCTCTGTCACCCTCCCCCTCGGTGCCACTTTTTACCGTTAATACACCACGTATTTTACTTGTTTGACTGTTTGTGGTCTGTCGCTCCCACCAGAATGTGCTCTTGGAGGGCTTTTTGTGTTCGTCACGTGGTCTCATTAGCACTTAGAATGGTGTCTGGCATATAGTAGATGTTAAATGTTTTAAAAAAGAAATAATTGTATATGACCGTAGAGCTCCACGTAGGTGTGAAGTGAAACTGTTTCTTTATTTGCAGAACGACAAAGGGGAGACGCCAGCCGATGTGGTGCCAGACCCAGTGGAAATGCCCTTGGAAATGGCCGATGCCGCGGCCACCGCCAAGGAAATCAAGCAGATGCTGTTAGATGCGGTGCCTCTGCCCTGCGACATCTCCAAGCCCCTGCTTCTAGATCACAGTCCCGCCACTAGCAAGGCGGTGCTGACGTCGGCTGGCCTGAAGTTGGGGGACCGGGTCGTGATCGCGGGACAGAAGGTACAGTAAGTCACTGCAGTGTCGAAAGCTGCGTCCCTGTGTTCCCAGTCTGTGTGCCGCGGTCAGTTTTGAGTCCTTACAAAACGTTTGGTATGGAGGTAGAGAGATACTTAACGGAAAACGTGAAACAGAAACTCACATTGACCATGAAGTGTGGTTTAGGAATATAAACTATTTGAACTTAATACTGAAGACCTGTTTATTTGAACGGGAAGCAAGTGGACTAAAGTAGGGCTAGTGAGTGAACTGAGGGGCATGGTCAAGCCTGGGGTCTTTCCTTGCATCCCACCCCCGACCCGTGGTGTTTCGCTCCCAACAACGTCCCAGAAATGAGCAAAGGGGACCTCGCCATTCATGGGTGTCTGGCTTTGAGATCCTACAGACAGTGAAGTCATCGATATAATTTGACCCCGATAATGAAAATGGCTGTGGAGAATAGGACACCATCCCTGGACACCCTGATGAAGATGCTCCAAAGCCTCAGTTTCCTTATGACGTTCACTTGTTGCCATTCTCTCTCTCTCTCTCTTTTTTTTTTTGATACCTCCTATGGGACAGGTGTTCTGTTTTGTTTCGTTTTGTTTAGGATTTGGGGGTTACGGAGAATGGAACAGGAAATTCTTGCTTGGAAATGGAAGTTTCTAATGTAGTTACATCTAAATATGTGGGTAGGCTTATAGGGAGGGAGATGCCTGTTTCTTAGAAAACACTGAAATTTGGAAGTTTGTCTGAGAAAATTGCTCTGAAAAGGATGGTAAGGTACAGACTGTTATGCCGAGAACGACAATGATTAGCTTCCCAAAGAATACACCCATAGGAGTTTGTTAGCTTCTCACTGTCCTCTCGGTGGGGCTCAAGTATCAGGAGATTATGAATGCAGAGCATTTTTTTTAAACTTAGGATTAATACTCAGCTTCTTCGGTATTCCTGTCCTGTGTCCGAAAATGTACTTTTAGAAGAGTTATTCTGCTGTTTTATTTTACTTTTTATTTTGGATAATTTATACAAAAGTGGAAGCATGTAATGAACATGCATATGCCAGTCAGCCGGGTTTAACTGTGTCATCTTGTTCCCGTGTCATTATATTTGTATTTTCTTTCAGCCTGTTGCTGGGCTTTTCATTCTCTGAGGAGTGTCTTTCAAAGAACAGAAATTTTAAACTTTGAGGAAGTCTATTTGATCCACTTTTTCTTTCATAGATTATGTGTTTAGTATATCTAAAAATATTACTATGTTTTCTTCTAGGAGTTTATAATTTTGGGTTTTGCATTTAGTTTTATATTTAATTCTGAGTTACTTTTTATATAAAGTACTGGGTGTGGATAGAGCCCTCCTTCCTTCTGTCCCTCTCTCCCTTTCTTCCTTCTCCCTCACCTTCTCTTTCTCCTCTTCCTCCCTCCCTCCCTCCCTTCCTTCCTTCCTTCCTTCCTTCCTTCCATCCATTTGTTCCAATGCCATTTTTGTTTGTTTGTTTGTTTGTTTGTTTGAGACACTGGGCACCTGAGGACAGCCCTCTGTGTTTGCTCCAGCTTCAGGCAATCTTACCACTCTCCCTCATTGCCCAAATAGCACCGTTTTTTGAGAAGACTGTTCTCTCTCTCTCGAATTGCCTTTACTCCTGACTCAGTTGACCTGTGCGTGTGGGCGCGTGTCTGGACTCTGCTCTGGCCCGTCGATCTGGTGGCCGTCCTTTCCCAGTGCTCCTCTGCCAGGATTGCTGCCGCTTTAGAGTGATTCTTGCCACCAGGGATTTTCAGACCTTCAGTTTTTCCTTTTTCCTTTTAGTTCCTTTGCCTTTCCATCGACTGATTTTAGAATCAGCTTACAGATTTTTATTAAAAGACCTGCTGTGATTTTGAATGGAGTTGTATTAAATACAGACCAAGTTGAGGAGGACTGACATCTTAAAAATGTTGAGTCTTTCAACCACGAGTACACTGTGTTTCTCTGACAGGCCTTTGGGGTATGTCATCAGTTTTGCAGTTTGAAGCATGTGGATACTGCTCATACTTTGGCAGGTTTATACCTAAGCTTTTCGTGATCTTCGGGGCTATCGTAAACGGTGGTGGTTTTGAGATTTCATTTTCCTGTTGGTCATTGCCAGCATGTAGAAACACAGTTCATTTTTGTTTACTGACTGTGTATCCTGTAACCTTGCTACATTTATTAGTTCTACTGGCCTGGGTTTTTGTGGATTTGAGGTAGACTCTGTAAGCAATCATGCTGTCTTTCAACAGAGGCAGTTTTACTTCTTTCCCATCCGTATACCTTTAATTTTTCTCGCCCACTTTGTTGCCCAGGATGAACAGAAACAGTAAGAGCCAGCATCCTCGCCCTGTGCTCAGTCTTATGGGGAAAGCACTCAGTCTTTCATCGTTAAGAATGGTAATCATTAGCTGTAGATTTTGTATAGATCTGCCTTTTATTAAGTTGAGGAAG
>PVKM010024116.1:0-20747 GCA_004027735.1 Carollia perspicillata
AGTGGCTCAGAAAAGTAATTCCCTACCTTCCCAGGCAGTCATATCACTTAAAATGCTGTTATTATATATTTTTTATTTTTTTATTGTTGTTTAAATGCAAATGCCACTGAAAACAATATCACTTTATCTCATTGTCAGCTAACACCTTAGCAAAAATTAAAGTTCTAATGGTAACTGAAGACAGAGTGTCCAGTGACTTCAGACTTCTTGGATGGAATGCATGAGTAACTCAGAAGTAAAGAAAAATGGGGCTCAGGGATGTTAAAAAGAGAAATAGAAGGGCAGGAAATGTTATTGTCATTATCATTTTCCCAAGGATGTCCTACCGGGAAAATTTAGGTTGAAAGCTTACCTCTAGGGGTATCACCATTGACATAGGAATTATCGAGTGTGGTGGTTTTGTTTTCAAGCTCTATAAGTACACACAAAGATAAATAGCAATTTTGGCTATTTTGACCAGTATAAATTGCTTGGCTAAAATCATCCGCAGTTGAGGCAAAGAGTATTGAGGTTGGTCATGCTTCTGTTTTTGCCTGAATTATCATTGCAAATACAGTTTTTACTGCTGGCAGGGGTCTGACGCATTATAAATAACTTTGCCCATAAATGAAAGTGACAGAGGATAAATGAGCAGCTGAGGCTTTGCGGTGTTTTCTCTGCAAATGTAGGAAACAGACCATTTAAAAATCTTGTAAAAACCGTGACTCACATGATTGTAACAATGGATCAGGTTCAAGAACGGAAAGAGGGAGGTTGGTACAAGGCCTACTTAAAGAGAACAGGACATTTGGAAAAATGCATGTGTAAGTGCATTTTCACTTAACGTTTAGGTTGTTGAGCTAAAGCAAACGGGATGTTTGAAATGAATGTGGTATTAAGGTTTGTTTGTTTTCCAAAAATTGCACCAAGGTAAAGCAGAGCTTTTGTTGAATAGACTGACACTGGTAAGAGGAGAGGAGTTAGGAGGGGTCTGTCTTAAAGAAGAAGAAGGGATTAGCCAGTGAATACACATGAGGGACCCATGGACATGGACAATGGTGTGGGGATTGACTGTGGAAGTGGGGCAGAGGGGGGTGAAAGGGAAAAATTTGGGACAACTGTAATAGCATAAATAATAAAACATTAAAAATGAAATGTGTGTGTATGTTATTAATAAGAATTGCTTCTGATTGCTTACTTTACTTTTTCAGCTTTCTTCAAATCCCTACTTTCACCCTCAGGTATTCTAAAGCTTCAAGTGTGTCTCATGCCACTCTTCTGGAAGTGCACTGTATCAGACACTCTGAGCAACATTCCTGATTTAAGCAACTGAAAGACATTAACATGGCAGCCACCGTGGTCTCTGCTTCCTGATACTTACATAGTTGTATAGCCTCCTCACCTTTAGTGTGGACAGGATCTGTGAGTTGCTTCTCACCAACAGAATATGGCAAAACCCACTTTTGTGATTATTCTATATAAGGTTGTAACATTTGGTTTGGAGCAGATGCTCTCCCTTGCTGGCTTGGATGAAGTAAGCGACCATGTTGTGGAAATCTGGGAGGCAATAAACTGAGGGCGCTCTCCAGGCAACGATGAGCCAGGAAGTGAGGGCAGCCTGCAACTGACAACCAGCAGAAATTGAAGCCCTTTGATGTCACTCAAGGACCTGGATCCTGCTACTAAACACAGAAGTTGAACAGGAGGTCCTTCCTGCCCCAGTTGAGCCTTCAGATGAGTGCTTGCCCTGGTTGGAACTACGATTGCAGCCTTGCAGAGGACCCCACTAATCTAAGTTTTCCCACTGAAACTGTGCGATAATAAATATGTGTTGTTCCAGTCCACTAAGTTTGTGATAATATTATTATGTAACCATAGATAACTAGTGATATTAAGTAGCTTATTGTAAAAGTATATTTTAAGTGAATTGTTGATTTGTCACAAACTAGGGAACCCACAGATCTTAAAAATAAATTGAAAATAAGAACCTTAGGAAATAAACTAAACTTTAAGCTAAATTTCAATATGAGGATTTTTTAATGTAGCCTAGAAATGTTGAGTTTTGCTTTGATGTTGCATGGGACATTATGAGAAAATAAGAAGTGTCGGGCTTTGCTAGATAGGGAAATGTAATAGGATAGCCTTGGGAGAAAAGCTAGCTATATCTGCTTTATAAGGAGTGATAAGAAGTAAACAGGAAAGAAAGTAAAATAATGAAAATTGCTTTTCTCAAACTCAGCAGTTAGTGGAATAAAAACAGAAAAAAATCTCTCCTTAACATTTATAAATGCAAGCCAGTATCATGTGGGTTTTTGATCCAAATTTATCTGAAAAATCTCAAGTGAAAAATTCAATTTAAAGTAATCAAAATGTTTAGTGAGTCAGGAGGTTATCAGATGTCAAATTTATTAAGTAAATTTAAAATGAACCTAGACATTAAGGAATTCTAGTAGATAAAATTCCAAGGAAAACAGGCAGTATACAATTTAAAAATTATAAGAATACACAAGGAAATAAAGTTCAATGAGGGAGAACCAGCAGAAACAATGCAGTACAAACAGAAACACAAAAACTACAGGTATAAGTACTTTCAGTTATAGAATATTAAATAATGATGTTTAATATTTTTAAAATAATATAAAACCTTAAAATTATATGCAGATAAAAAGTTAATGAGTGTATTTGAGGATGAACAAATTTTTTTTTCTAGAAATAAATCACATTCAACACATTAAATGAAGAGAGAAATTGTGAACTAGAAAATAGGTCAGAAGAAATATAAAGTATGTCCAGAAATGAAGTCTGTCCAGCCATGTAATATGAAAAATAGAGACATTTACTGAAGAAGATACAAGAAACATTGTACATAGGACAATGACACCTCAGATCCCTTCAAAGCAGGCTCCCTGGACCCTCATACAGTTCTCCCAATCATCATCAGTTTCCCTATCAATTTTTTTTCCTGAATCTCATCAATAGTCTGAAATCTCAACAGTCTTTCAAAGGTGAGTTTAGCTTTGTAAAAAGCCAGAAGTTTCAGGGTACTAAACCTACACTATAGTGGGGCTGAGCCACCTGGGTGATTTGATGTTTCACAAACTGCACCAGATGTGATGCATGAGTGGACAAGTGGTCGGAATGAAGCTGCCAACCACCTGTTGCCCATAGCTTTGGCCTTCTGTACCACCCAAATAGTTCATCAAGGAATGTTCAAACTTAACACAAAATTTGATGCAAATTTGTTGTTCTAATTGCTCAGTCATTTCGAATGTGATGGCCACCCAGTACACATGGTCACTCAATGGTGCCTACTGCCCCCACTGACCAGTACAGTGTTGGGAACTGCTCTGTCTGGTTTCAGGAGTTGTAACTGCCCCCATGGCTAAGGCTGAGTGAGCAACCTCCAGACTGTGAGCCACTGAGGAAAAAGAAGCTTATCTCCCTGGCAAGGGGGCTGCTTCTGCCATCTCTAGCCCCCAAGGCTTGGTCAGTTAGTCATGATGGGTACGACCCCTCAGAGGAGGGGCAACCCATGCCAGACATGATCATGTGGAAGGCCATCAAGGCAGGACTCAGGGACTGCAACAAAGTGAGGATGAAGGACCCTCAACCCCCCCCCCCGCCCCGCACCCCAGTTATTTTGACATAGCCCAAGTCCCCTTTCCATCTGGGAGAAGCTCTGGGAGAAGCACTGACTGGCTCTAATCCACTTAAGCCTGAATCTATGATGGGGATGGCGTGCAGCCCTCTGCTGGCTAGAGAAAGTTCTGGGGTAATCGGGCATAAGAAAGAATTAGTCAAGTCCTGTGAAGCCTGCTTGGCTAAGAGTGCTCTCATCCATATGATAAAGATCTGGGCAGGAAGTGAGTATGTCTCCTAAAGTTTTTGCAACCCCCTTACCTGACAGACACTGACTCAGATTAAGCCCTCAAGTTTCTTTGAAATGTTATCTGTTGTTTGATCCTTGCCACCTGACATTGATTGATGAGCTTTACCTGTGTCCCTGTGTGTTATGAACCTAATAAATATCATTTGAGCTAAGGACTTGGGGCCCTTCTCCTTTGAGAGGCTAGCCACCTTTCCTTCCCAAGCAGATCATGTCTTGGTAGCATTACGTTCATCTGTGGCGGATGGGGGCGCCCTGCGGGCAGAGCCCCCCACATATAGTACAGTGAAGTTGTTGTTCATACATGTGCATTCCAATCCACTCTCCTTGGCTGCCAGGTTACACTGACGTTTCACAAACTGTTTTCATTATATTAATAATAACTGGAGTTTTTCTGGACAGACTTTCTATTCACAATGCAACTTAGTAAAGAGAGGTTACTGACATAGAAAATTGAGTTAGACTAACATTATTACCATATTATACAATAAAAATATTAGTATGAAATTAAAGCAGTACTTTAAATATATATGGCATTAAATTCTTAAATTGTAAAAGAAAAACTTCAAAATTTATGAACTGAGCATTCACCATATGAAGTTATAAAAATTACTTCAAATAAATCCAAAGAAAACAGAAAGTTCAAAGTCTAAAATTGATGAAATAAAAATAAACATTATAGAAAGGCCCAGTAAACTCAAAAGTAGATTCTTTTTGAGACATAAAAAGCTTGATAAAAATATTCATTGAAATTGATCAAGTAAAAAGAACAAATAGTAAGAATAAGAAAGGCACATAACTATAAAGGTTGCCAGTGTTAAACATGTGAAGAATATAAAACTCCCACATTTTTGCAGGTGATAGAAATAGAGGAAATGCTCCTTTGTTCACTGTATGAGGCCAGAATAACTTTTATACTAAAACCAAACAAGAGCAGAGCAAAGAAAATTTTGAGTCAGACTGTCTCATGAGCAAAGTTGGAAAATTCCTCTGGATGTTATTGGCAAATTAGGCTAATTTCAGGAATATAGGGATGATTTAATATCAGAACACTGAAAAGGCTACTTCAACATATTAACATATTAAAGGAGAATAAATATGGAATTATCTCAGGTGGTGTGAATAAAAAGAATGGTTACAAAAAATTTAACCTCTACTTGTGACAAAATTATTCAAAGTTGGATGGAAGATCATTTCCTTAATCAGATAGAGAACATTTATAAGAACAGGCACACAAACAGAGCTACAGCCAACTGGGTAAGGAATGCCCATGGTAACTATTCTATTCAACATTACAAGGATGACCTTTCAATGCAGTAAGAAAAAACAAAACAAGAATAAAAAGAAAAGTTATTGGAAAGAAAAAACAAAACCAAGAAGTTGCCATTTGAAAGTGATTTAATTGTCTACATAGAAAATCCAAAGTAATCCAGAGATAAATTATGAAAATTTCTAAGTGAATTGTGTGACATTTCTGCATTTGTGGTTAATAGATCAAAAATGTATCTCTCTACATACCAGTAGCAGTCAGTTGTATTACATATACGTATGGTATATGGGTATGAATGTGTGGTATATACATCATAGATATAAGTCAAACAAAAATATTCTAGTCATTTATGTGAAAATATAAAACTTAAAACATTTAAGAAGACCTAAGTAAGTACATGCAATAGATTAACGTTCATGTGTAGCAAGTATAAACAATACAATGATGTCAATTCAACTCAACTGAGAACAGAGGGCAAAAGAATTCCAAAGAAAGGGAACTACATATAGCTAATAAATATGAAAAAAAAATTTGAATGTCATTAAAAAAGAATAGTCATTCATAGCAAATACACAACAATTAGATACACTTTAAACCAAATAGGCTGGCAAAAATTACAAAATCTATAACCCAAGTATTGGCATAGATGGCGAGAAATGAGAAAACATGTTACTGACAAATGTACAAATTACTATAACCATTCTAAAAAACATTTTGATATTACCAACTGATGTTGAACATTTTCATGCTATAAAAACCAGTAATTCTACTCAGACATATTTCTTAGGAAAAAACTATTGCATTTCATAGGTATACACCTTAGGAAAAATTTTGATTGTGAATTAGGTGACCTATACAAGAACATCCATAACAATAGTGTCTGTGAGAACAAGACAATTTAAAAAATTTAAATGACCACCAATAATGAAATGAATCATTTAAGAATATATCCAATGGAAGAAAATGAATTGACTGCCTGCCTGTACGTATATTAACTTGGTTTAATCTTAAAAAGATATTTATATATACATTTTAAACAATGTTGAGAAAAAGAAGCATATCTCACTGCAATAGTAAGAATTTTTCCCAAAAAGCAAAAATAAAGCCAAGTCAAACAACATATTGTTTAGGAATGCATACATGTGTGTTAAAACCTATGAAAATGACTGTGAAAATGGTGGTCACAGAATTCATGACTGAGGTCAAGACCAGGAGATGGGGTTGGGGAGATATATAGGAAACTTTAAGATACAAATAATGATTGATTTCTGAATCTGGACAGTCACAACAACATGGTCACTTTATAAATAGTTTCAAAATAATAAAAAAATATTTTCAACCTCTTGTACATTTAACATATTTAAAAATTTTGGAAAGTTGTTCTAAATGTCTGTGTACTACCACATAAGACATGGTGCATCCTTCTGCTGACCCCGTCTCTTGGGTAGTGCGTTTCGAAGTGCTCAACTCTCTGAGCTTACAGTTGAGCCTATAATCCTGACAGGGGTGAGCTGGCTGTCTCTGGCCATTGCTGCCATCTCCCAGGCACTGCAAATGTGTGAGTGGATGAGCAGCAGAGCCACCCTGTAGACCGTGGAATCCCCCTTGCCCCACAGCAATGGTATGCTCTGAAAAAAATTCAGAGAATATCTCCCCACCTCCTACTTACCTATACTCTGTCCCTCTGGAAATTCAAGTGTTACTTTGCCCAATGTCTCAATGAGTTTCAGTGAAAATAGCCACTGAGTTTTCTGCTAGCATTTTGTCCCTACAGTTCAACCCCAAAACTAAGGGGTGCACCAGGGGAAATATTTGAATCCAAAGAAGTGAATTTATTCTGATTCCCCTGGACACATATCTAAAACATTTATCCTTTACTGCACCAGCCACTTTGCTTCACTCCCTTTCCCCTTGACATTCCTATTTTCTAGGGGACTGCAGTTCACTCTGACGAGCACGCTCTCCTTCCATGAAAGGTGCTCAGAGCTTTCTAAATGTTGCAGAACAAGCGTTTTGTCAAAAATAGAAACTTGAAAGATATCCATTATTTTAAGTAATGAAAACATCAAAAATATTATAATTTTTAAAGAATAGACAATTAGTAAAACAAGTTATAATATATTCACATAATAGAATTCTTCCTCATGAATATTATGTAGGAGAATTTAAATAAAATGAAGGAGGTCAATCATACACATTTAAATATAAATGCAAGTTAAACAGTATGAAATCTTATTTGTAAGGTTGTGTGTGTGTTATGTGTACACCTGGGTGTGAGTGCATGTTTGGAATAATGTATACAGAGATATCTTCTTTAATTTTTTAAATATGTTTATTGATTTTAGAGAGAGAGGAAAAGGTAGAGAGAAAGAGAGAAACATTGATGTGAGAGAGAAACATCGACTGCTTGCCTCCCACATACACCCCAACCCTAGTTGTGGGTTGAACCCATAACCTAGGTATGTGCCCTGATCAAAACTCAAACCTCAACGTTTTGGTGTGTGGGACAATGCTCCAACCATCTGAGTCACACTGGCCAGGGCTGTACACATAGACATTAACAATGGTTATTTTCGAGTAGTGAGATTATGGGTGATACTTAGTATATAGTTAGTTCTGTGATTTTTAATTTTCTTCAGTAATATTTCTTAAATGTAGTAAAAGTCCACTTCCAATTCCTACAGTTTGATTTATATATTTGGCTTTAATAAGCACATAAAAATTAATGCTGGTTTATTTAAGTATAGTTCCTATATCTGACCATTTTTATGATGTGAATGAAATTTGTTGAAAGAAAATTTGATAGTATAAAATTCTAAACTGTCAATCATATTCACCCAAAGGCTTAAAAAGAACATCTAATTTTACTGTTGCTCCACATAAGAAAGATTTTTTATTATTTAATTAAAAGGCAACCCCAACTGAGGTTAGACTGGCAGCATCATTTCTATTTTTCTTACTTTATAAAGAAGTAACTTATAGCACAAAAGTATTTTATTGATTATGTTAACACTGATAATCAGATACTTTTGCTATTATCAAATATACAAGAAAAACTAGTAAGTTAGAATTAAGCAAACCTGAATATCAGCCTTGCCTAAACAAGATAATTTATATTAATATTTTTTGGTTTTTCTTTATATTCCTATTTTTTGTTTTATTCTAGAAAGATCTTGATCAACTCAAATATAAAAGACAAAAAATACTAAAGCAAATGACAGTTGCAAACTCACACTTAATTACATCATTCTCAGGTCCAGCGGATCTAAGAAGAAACTGGAAAACTTCAAGCTATGCACGGACATATTTGCTATTGAGCAAGAATGAAAGGTACCATGTGAAAATAGAGAGAGAGAATAAAAAATAAAAATAACCTGGAATTCTAGATCTTGGCTCATTGATGTGCATTCAAGTAAATAGCCACCTTTTGGAGTGGTGTATTAGATGTGTCTCATGATACACAGCAAACCCTGCCAGAATTTCCTATTTACCTGTCAGTCATCACAGCCTAGCTGTCGGAAAGGACAAAGCTGAGAATTAATTTCCTAATTTGTTATTCCCCCAAATCACAGTGGTACACAATGTGCCTCCAAACCTGAGTGCCTGGTAATTGTTATTAAAAATGGCCTGATTTGTCAATGTACGAGTAAACACATCACAGAAACGCATACGGTTAGAAAAATAAAACTTGCTTCACTGATTATAAATACATAGACATTAAGATATAAATTAACACAAATAAATAATGCTGTTCTCAGTGTGGCCTCACAACTACAAATCACAAGCTAAAATTAATTTAGGTATAGGATATGCACTCCTTTTACAGTTTTAATATCCCAGTTTAAAGAAAAGTGTTTTAAAAGGAAACAAGTTGTAGGATGGATGTTCAATTTGGACCATAGTCAGTACTTGTACAGAGAAGTCATCCCATATTCACTAAGGCACTCAACAAAGTCTTCTTATCATAGGGCATTGTGCTATATAATAGTTATACAGTGATGAGAAAAATGGAGAGGGTCCTTGCCCTCAGGTGTAGTGGAGAAGGTGACTATTTTCAAATAAACAGATTGAAGACTGTAGCAAGTGCATTACAAGATGGGATCTTTTCTCACATGACTATTTCCTTTCTTTCACATTTCCATCTTTACTGTTCCCATACTCAGTCATTTTTTGTTTGTTCATGAGAGAGTATATTTGATAAGATAAAAAAGGAACACAGAGAAAAAGTTACAAGAAAAATAGTGATATCACCAGGCAGAGAAACATTGTTGCAATGATTCCCTCTGAGCAATCTGAAAGAACCAGCACCCCCTCCTACAATGAAACCAAGGAGCTGCTTCATCTTACCTCCTTGGGGTCAGGGGAACAGAGCAGCACAGGGGTGTAAAAAAGTGGTATTTTCATGGGACAGAAGCAAAAGAAGAAGACCTTAGAATGGGACTCAGAGATACCCTCTTAAGGTATGGTCAACACAGTGAATAATCAATGTGTGCATACTATGGTTTCCATGCAATATTTTTTTCTGGTTTAAGGTCAAAAATTGCAGGCATACTTAAAGACATCAAATGCCTAATCAGAAAGTAAATATCTAAGACTGAAATTTGTGGGGGACAGCCAGAGAAATCAGGAAGATCCCTTTGAGAAAGGGGTGTTTCAGCTGAAACCTAAAAGATAAGAAGATTCCATTAGGCAAATAGCACAGAGTGTTCTTTTGCAAAAGTTAGAAGTGAGATAAAGACAAGTCTAGAAACTAAAAATGCTAGAAGTTGGAGAGAAAGGTACAAATGAGGTCACTAAGTGAGGCAGACCATACAGTGCCTGGAGGACTTTATTCTTCATGCTGGGAGCAATGGGAAGATTTTCAAGAGTGTAAAAAGAGATATGGCAAGGTAACTGAGACAATATTTCAATATAATCATTCCACTGAAAACGAAGAGCACCACAGGGGGAGCTGTGAAGAGAAAAGCAGGTAGGCAAAGTAGAAGACTATATGGCACTGTGCAAGGGAGATAAGGGACACTTTCACTAAACATGTTAGCAGTAGAGATGAGGAAAGGTAGATTCAAGAGATATTTGAAGGTTAATTTGACCTAAATGGATAATGATTTGGGTATATGAAGTGTATCAAAGAGAAAGGAGGGCATGAAGATGGTCCATTGCTCCTTGCATGTGAATTTGGATGAATGCGGGTGCCAGTAGATAAGGTGGGAAAAATGAAGCCAGAATAGGTTTGACAGGGAGATTTTCTGTGCAATCTTAAACACACTGAGTTGAGATGCCTTTGACAATAGATATCCAAATTGAAATATTGACTCTGCAAGAGAATATTCAGGTCAAGGTGTTTCAGTACAAATCAAGGGTGGAAACAGTTGAACTGGAAAATGTTTGAAGTCTGGGACATGGCTGCTGTCCAGGCAGCAATTTCATATCTGATGCTTTGTATCAAGCAAAGAGGCCAATGGAAGAATAATCCAAGAGTTTCGGCACAGGTTCTGTTCCCTCCTGTTAACTTTCCTGCCTCCTTACAACTTCCAGAAGATCCTGCCCAGTCATTAAGGACTACTTATGCAGAGGGTTGCCTGAGACTCCAAAAGCACTACTTTAAAAAATCATCAGTTAATTCACCTGAAAGTAGAGGCAGGACATGTTTGCTAAATACAGTAAAAAATTGAACCAAGTATGTGCAAGAAACTCAGCTTAGGACTATAAGTAGATAAAAATATGGAATAATAGCAAACATTTGGTGAGTTCTTCCTTAGAGAGGCATACAATTTCTGAGTGTTTTATATGTATAAACTCATTTAATCTCTAAACAACCCCATGTTGGGAACCATTCTGCCTGGTTTCAGGAGTTGTAACCACTCCCCACGGCTAAGGCCACTAAAGCCGAGTGAGTGACCTTTGGACTGTGAGCCACTAAGGAGACAAAGCTTATCTCCCTGGCAGGAGCAGGGCTTCTGCTTCACCCATCTCTGGCTCCCAATGCTTGGTCAGTTAGTCAATGACCAGTAAGACTCCTCAGAGTGGGGCAACTTAAGCCAGACACGATCACTTAAGAGGCCCTCAAGAAAGGACTTGGGGGGAAGGGCTGCAGCAAAGAGGGGGTGACCCTCGCTCCCCGGCTATTCTGACATAGCCTGAGTCCCCATTTCCATCTGGGAGAAGCACTTTCTGGCTCTAATCCACTTAAGCCTAAAAACGTATGACGGGGGCAGTGCAGCCCTGTGCTGGAAAGGGCAGGCTCCCTGGGGTGATTAGGCATAAGAAAGAATTCTTAAAATCCCGTGAAGCCTGCTTTGCTAAGAGTACTTTCATTCATATGATAAGGGTCCAAGCAGGAAATGAATATGTCTCCCGAAGTTTTTAAAACCCCCTTACCTGACAGACACTAACTCAGATTAAGGCCTCAGATTTCTTTGAAATGTTATCTATTGTTTGATCCTTGTCACCTGACATTGATTGATGAGCTTTACTTATATTCCTGTGTGTTACAAACCTAATAAAAGCCATTGAGGAAAGGGCTCTTGGTCATTCCCCTTTGAGAAATTCACCACCTCTCCTCCCCAAGCAGATCATGTCTTGGTAGGTTTATTTTCATCCGTGGTAGATGGGGGGACTTGTACGCAATGTTCCCCCACAACCCCATGAGGTAAGTGAAATTGTTCTTTGCATTTTACAGAAGAGAAAATGAAGAAAGAGAGTGACTTTGTAACTTTCCCAACTGTTAAGTAGCAGATTTGGGATGTGAAATCATGTAGATTGGCTTTGGAACCCATCATTTTAATTACTACATTATCATGCAAAGTAAGACCTGATAGATCTTATAAGAAGTAAAAACATATATTAAAAAATAAAATGTACAATAAAATTTCAAACCATCTAGTTCCTTAGATATAAGGAACTTAGATCTTAGTTCCTAAAAACTAAGCTTAGAAGATGCATCCCATACACTGTAGTTTAAATTTTTAAATGAACTAAGTAGCAATCAACTCCAAAATATCAATCTTTTAAAGCAAATGTTTTTGGAGTATTAACACTGCATCTCCAACAAGCATACTCAGGGGAGCTCTGCTCATTGTTGTCACCTAGGCTGGCAGAGGCTTCCACAGTTTCTCAGAAGAGCATTAAAAGCAGGAAATCATGCACAGGCTTTCAAAACATCCACCCAGAACACACAAACACCACTATAAATTCTGATCATATTTTATTACCTAAAGCCAGTTTAAATGGCCACACCTGACTTTAAGGGGATGAGGACATAAAAGGGATTTATTTGTCAAAATGTCTATACACTCCCAGACTGAATTCATTATAACCTTTCATGATAGTGTCACCCATTGGTAGACTAGCCACAGATGAAGGAGAAGATGATTCCCATGTAGAGTATTCCCTTCTCTGGAACTCACTTTTAGGCACAGCTCTTGAACAGAGGGTCTCAGAGAACATCACCTGGTTGGGCACCACTGGAGGTCAGGAACCTTCAGTACAAAAGAAAAAAGTACTCTAACTCAAGGTGTATTACTGAATATCAATTCAAAACAAGGAAAAAAGGTGGATGGAAGCAACAATGAATATATTAAAATGCAGAAAACAGCCCTGGCTGAGCACCAGGTAGCTCAATTAGTTAGAGCAGCTTCCAATACACCAAGATTGCAGGTTCATTCCCCAGGGAGCACATACAAGAGACAACCAATGAATGCATAACAAAATGGAATAACAAATTGATGTTTCTCTCTCTCTAAAATCAATAAATAAAAACATTAAAATCAGAAAGCAATAATCAATGTATCTAAAAGGCTTTTCTATTGCCAGCAACAAGACACATGTTACTCTTGCTAAGGTCCTTAGAAAGTCCTGTAGTAGATTTAACAGGAGAAATTCAGCCTGACTGATGCCAAACTTTATGAGAAATGAAAAGTTTCATTTTACTACACCACTTCTCTACACTTTGAAAATCAGGGATATTTGAATGAAAGAGTCCTCACAATTTATTATTTTGGGACACGTGGTCCCTGAGGGCATAGGGTCAGAGGTTTCCTGAACATTATGGCCTGTGGTCCTTCTCCATCCAGTACCGAGAGGTCAGCAAACAAACAGCAACAAGATAATACAAATGCTATTTAGCAACTAAGAGAAAGATTGAATAAGACTAAACACGTGCAGGTTACAATTTTAAAACTTTCGTTTTTGCTTCTCATCCCAATTTTAAGTAAAAGAACAAACTAACACCTCATATAAAACTTCCTATTGAAAAGGCTAACTAAATATTTAGTTGTAATAACAAGAGTGATATAAATATACTTCCAACAATTCTAAATAAAAATATAAAATTAAGAAAGTAAACATAAGATATCTGGTTTCTGATTCCATATTTAAGGACCCTAACCTAATAGACCAAGGTGTGCCTGTATATTAGAGAACTCTGTTCTTCTTACCAAGACCTGCCTTCAGGATAAACTAATTAACCAGAGCCTAACTGATGAGTTTCCTGTCAGAACCTATGGACCTGGGGTAAGGGCAATACCTAACTGCATCTAGTCTAGCCATCCTGTTGCACTTAAAGGGAGGAGAAAAAAACAACTGAGAAGCTCACAGTCCAGAGTCACAAATAAAGAATTCAAACTTAATCATAGGACAATAGAAGGCTTCCCGCCCCCACCCACAGCTTACCATCACATTACTGAAGGTCTGTTTATAACAGTTCATTTTGCCTTGTATAAGTCTGGCTATCGATAAAATGCTAAAAGACATATAAAAGGCAAAAAAGATAGTTTGAAGAGATGTAGCAATGAATAAAGCAGTCAGTAAGCAAGAAGAGATAGCAATGTAAGCAGAGCAATGAAAACCCTAAGAAAAAAAACTAAAAAGAAATACCAGAAATCAAAAACACTGTAACAGAATAAAGAATATTATTTGATGGGCTTATTAGTAAACTGAATACAGCTGAGGAAAGAACCTCTGAGCTGGGTATATCTCAATAGAACCCTCCAAAAGAGAAAAAGAAAAAGAATAAAACTGAAATTAAAAAAAAAAGAATATCCAAAGGCAAAAGGTATGACCCATGTATAATAAAGTACCAGGAGAAGCAGAATGAAAAACAATGAGAAACATTTTAATATAACAATATATTTATTACATATAATTGACATCTATAGACTATTCAATGCAGCATTAGAATATTCTTCTCAAGCTCATATAAAATATTCACCAAGACCACATAAAATAAAATACATGTTAACAATTTAGAAAGTATCAATAAAATAATAATAATTAATAGTAATAATAGTAATAATAATAATAATAATAATAATACAAAGTCCACTCTCAGACCACAATTGAGTTAAAGTAAAAATCAATAACAACAAAATAACTGGAAAATCCCAAAATACATAGAGATTAAAAATGTACTTTAAAATAATATATGGGTCAAAACAAATCTCAGGGGGAACAGTCAGCATGAAATAAACTAAAGAAAATGAAAACATGTTATCAAAATTGGTAGGATCCAGCAAAAGCAGTGCATGGAGGAAATTTTATAGTATTAAATGCATATGCTAAAAAAAAATCTAAAATCAGTTATCTAGTTTTGCACCTGAGGAAAGATGAGGAAAACTAGATGAAACTAAAAAAGAATAACAAATTAAATCCAAAGTAAATAAAAATTATTAATAAAAATTAGAGCAGAAATCAATGAAATTGAAAACAAAAAATAGAGAAAATCAATGAAACCAAAAGCATTTTCATTGAAAAGATATAAATTCAAGCTTTAGCTGGTGTGGCTCAGTGGATTGAGTGCCAGCCTATGAACCAAAATGTCACTGGTTCAATTCCCAGTCAAGGCACCTGCCTGGATTGTGGGCCAGGTCCCCAGTTTGGGGCATGCGAGAGGCAACCACACATTGATGTTTCTTTCTTCTTCCCTTCTCCTCTCTCTAAAAATAAATAAATAAAATCAACTTTAAAGAAATAAAAGAAAAGATATAAATTTGTTAACCCTTGAGCCAGGCTAACTAAGAAAAATAGAGTACAAAACCTACTAATATGAGAAATATAATGGGGAAAATCACTACAGATCTCAGGGACATTTAAAGACCAACAAAGGAATGCTATGAACACTCTAAACTCACAAATTTGATTAAATGGACCAATTTCAAAAAAGACACAATTGGCAAAACTCATGCAAGAATACATAGATAATCTGAATAGGTATATACCTGTTCGAGAAACTGAATTAATAATTAATAACATAGCAAAACAGAAAGTAGCAGACCCAGGTGAGTTCTGTCATGAATTCCACCAAATATTTAGGAGAAATTATACCAATTCTATAAAATATTTTTCAATTTATTCAGAAGACAGAAATACAGGAATACTTTTAAATTTGTTTTTTGAGGCCAGCATCATTCTAGTCCCAATAACAGGTAAATATATTTCAAGAAAGACAACTATAGACTAACCTCTCTCATAAACTCTAATAACAGTGTCAGATAAATAAATATATTTCAAGAAAAATAACTATAGATCATTATCTCCCATAAACACTGATGCAAAATTCATCAATAAATATAAGGTGGGATCCCCCCAAAATTGGAACTATTTACAAGGGGTAGGCCCCTTGTAGCACAGGATTCCCCCACTAGGTGGGTGTTCTAAGAACCCACCTGCATCAGTGTATCTGCTAGCATTGTTGTGAGAGGCCGTGTTTGGCATCAGTGAATATTTTTTTGAAGACTCTTTCAATGTATTTGCCCATTTCATGATGGGTAGTTTATGAGTACAACTGCCCATGCCATGTAGAGTGTTCTGCAGTTTCTGACCAACAACAGCATGATCCCTGTGCTCCAGCCTCCCTATTCACCCGATTTTCCCCTGAGCAATTTTTTTCTGTTTCCCCAGATGAAAAAAGTCCTCAAAGGGAAATGTTTTGCTGATGTGGAAGAGCTGAAACAAAAACATCAGAAGTACTTGAAGGCATCAAAATTGACAGGTTCAAAAACTGTTTGAGCGGTAGAAAAAATGCGTCTATAGGTATATTGCATCAAATGGAGAGTACCTTGAAGGTGACTGAAATTTAAACACATATGAATAAATATACAAAATTTTAATAAGTAAATTCTAGGTTTTTTTTAATCTCCCTGGTATTTTCAAATCCAATGACATAAAAAAATTAAAAGAAGAAGAAGAATTATATAACATAACCAAGTGAAATTTGTTTACAGTGTTCAAGACTGGTTCAAGATTTGAAAATTAATTAATGTATCCATCATTCAACAGGGTTAAAAATCCTACAGCCAACATTATTCTCAATGTTGTGCAACTAGAAGCTAATCCTACTGATTAGGAACAAGGCAAAAATGTCTTCTCCTACCAATCCTTTCAACAGTGAACTAGAATTTCTACTCATTGAAATAAGATAAGAAAGAAAATAAAAGGTATACAAATTGGGAAGAAAGAAATGAAATCATCTTTGTTCACAGATGATGTGATATTCTATATATAAAATCCAAAAGAATTAGTGAAATAATCTCTGGACCTAATAAACAATTATACTAAGGTCGTAAGACACAAGATTAATACACATTTCTAAGTAAAAGCAATGAACAAGTGAAATTTGATATTAAAATGTGATATTCTTTATATTAGCACCCCAAAACTTAAAGTATAATTTAAAAAATATGTTTAAGATATATTTGAAGAAAACAAAAGCTATGGTAAAAAAAATAACTAAATAAATGGGGAATTATTCCATGATCATGTAAAATGGATCAATATTGTCAAGATGTCAGTTCTCACCAAATTGGTCTATAGATTAAATATAATTGCAATCAAAATCCTAGCAACTCATTTTGATACTAAAGTATATTGGGATAGGTAAAAGACCTAGAATAGCCAACACGGCATTAACTGGGAAGAACAAAGTTCAAGGATTGACACTACTTACAGTTGTGTACTGTAATCAACACAATGTAGCACTGCTAAAATAATACAAAAATAGATTAACTTAGAGAACTTGGAAACAAACCCACATAAATACAGCCAACAGAACTTGGACAAAGGAGCAAAAGAAATGCAATGGAGCAAAGATAGTCTTTTCAACAAGTAGCTGGACATCCAAATAAAAAAGAAATGTTGCTACAGACCTTACATCTTTTACAAACTAACTCAGAATATAAAATGCAAAACAATAAAACTCCTAGAAGATCATATAGGATGCCACTAACTGACTTTTTCTATGGTAATGACTTTTTAGATACAATACCAAAGAAATGATCAATGAAAAAATAATTTCTAAGCTAGCCCATTAATATTAAAAATGTCTGCTCTTCGAAAAGCAAGATCAAGACAATGAGAAGAAAAGCTAGACATACTATATAACAAAGGACTGCTATGGAAAACATACAAAAACCACTTAATACCCAACAATAAAAAACAAACAATCTGTTTCTAAAATGGTCCAAAGACCTTAACAGATAACTCACCAAAGAAGATATAATCATGACAAATATGCATTGATGAGATAGTCCACATTATATGACATTAGGGAAATTAAAATTAAAACAAGAATAATATACTACCGCACATTTATTAGAATAACCAAAATCCGGAACACTAACTACAACAAATGCTATCAAGGATATGGAGCAACAAAAATGATCACTTGTTGCTGATGGGAATGTAAAATGGCACAACCACTGTGAAAGACAAGTGTGGAGCATGTGGAAGGCAGTTTCTTACAAAGCTAAGTATACTCTTGCTATATGATCAGGCAATCGATCATGCTCCTTGGAGTTTACTCAAAAGAGTTCAAAAGTTATGTCTACATGAAACCTCACAAACATATTCACAGCAACTTTATCTATAATTGCAAAAAGTTGGAGGCATCCATGATATCCTTCAGAGGATGAATGGATAAATAAAATGTGGTACATTTACACTATGGTATATTATTCAGCACTAAAAAAAAGAAAAAAAGAGCTATCAAGCTATGAAGAGACATGAAAGAAACTTACATGCATATTACTAAGTGATAAAAGCCAATCTGAAAAGACTACATACTATATGAGTCTGACATGTGAAATTCTGGAAAAGACAAAAATATCTATGCACAGTACAAAAACCAATGCTTGCCGAGAGTTGCGGGGTACAAGGTGGAGCACAGGGGAGTTTTAGGGAAGAGCAATTGCTTTTTATGTTTCCAAAAGGAGGATTCATGTCACTATAAACCCACAAAATGTATAACACAAAGAATAAGCCCTAATGTAAATAATTGTCATCAATGATAAAAATGTGTCAGTGTAGGTTTATCAACTGTAATAAATATACCACTCGGATAGGGACTGTTGATAATGGAGGAAGCTATGCATGTGGGGGCAGGAAGTATGTGGAAAACCTGTACCTTCTGCTCAACTTTGCTACAAACCTAAAACTGCTCTGAAAAATGAAGTTTGTCTAAAGAAAGAAAAAAAAATATTAAGATGACACAAGGAAGAGTTCATACCAGCAAGATAGTGGAATACAAAGCCCTAAATCCTCATTTCCCTATGCAGACACTGACCGAACAATGATACATGAACCAAATACCTCTGTAAGAAATCCAGATACAGGTTTAAAGATTCCGTACACTCAATTAAGCATAAATTTCACTGCACAAAAATATATTTGGAAAAAATGGTTCACTATCTCTGACTAAAAGCATACTCCCTTCCCTGCATGATGCAACATAATTGCGAGGTGGGCAGGAAAAAACTTCTAACTCACATCTTCTCCCCAGGATGGAAAAGAAGTAGAATGTTTGTCCAACATTTAGACTTGCAGGTAAGCCTTCCTGAGGGACCAGTTTCCGCCCTCCCTATATACACGTACTGATAGGAAGTGGGAGGCATATTGGGGGACTCAGAACAAAGGCAATTAAAGTGCACCAGATTATGTGGTACCACAGAAAGACAAGAGGTGAAGCTTTAGTACTGTGGATTATTACACCCCCAGAGGAGCTTCCATATGGCAGAGTCACCAAGGAGAGAGCCAGGAGAGAAACCAGCAGACCTCGTCAATTAGGACATTACAACAGAAACCCAGAGTCCAGAACTCCCCAAAATAAGGCTTGAGAGGCCTTTTTTCTAGAAGGACTGAGTAGAACCCCCCCCCCCGGCTCCATTGAAACCAAATCACAAAGTGTGGGAGAGGTGGCAGATTCTTTAAATAGCTAAATCTTAATAAAAAATAACAAGACATAAAGAAACAGGGAAGCACAGCAAATTTAAAGAAAAAAAATTAAATCTCCAAAAACTGACTCGAAGAAAAAAAGATGTATGAATTGCCAGGCAAAATATTCCAAATTATCATCTTCAGAATACTCACTGAATCCCTTACCAGCCTGGCTCAGTTGGTTGGAATGTCGTTCCATAAAGTAAAAGGTGAGGGTTTTATTTCTGGTCAGGGCACGTACCTAGGTGGTGGGTTTGATCCCTTGTCAGGGCATATATGAGAGGCAACAAATCAATTGTTCTTTCTCACATTGATCTCTCTCTCTCTGTCTCCCAGGAATGAAAAATGTTCAGGTGAAAATTACATAAATAAATAAGTGAATACTCATTGAATTAAAAGAAAACAGATAGATAACTAAACTAGATCAGAGAAACAACACTTATCTATGTAAGAACATCGACAATGAGATAGATCTGTGAAGATGAAGCAAGTAGAAATTCTACAACTGAAGACTATAACTTTACTGCCTGGACCACAGGTGGCAAACACAAGGCCGAAGGGCCAAGTCCGTCACTCCACTTTGTTTTTTTCAAGCCTGACGCCTTCTTTCTACCCTGTGGCAGTGCCCACCTCCTTGCCCCAAGTTAAGCAGCAGTTACATTCATACAGTCCTAAAATTACATTCAGCCCTTTGAAGGCAACCACGAGGCTGATATGGCCCCTGGTGAAAATGAGTTTGACACCCCTGGCCTGGGTTATCCAGACAGAAGAAAGAACCAGTGAACTTGAAAGGGTACTTTCTAAATGACTGATGCAAAGGAGAAAAAAGAAAAAATGAAGAAAATTATGAGAATTTAAGGGACTTGTGTGGTAACATCAAGCAGAACAACATATGCACCTTGGGAAACCCAGGAAAAGAAGAAACAGAGAAAGGGGCAGAGAATCTATTTGAACGAATGATGTCTGAACATTTCCCAAATCTGCAGAGCCACAAGGACCTACAAATTCAATAAGCTTAAAAATCTCCAACTAGGATAAATCTGAAAAGATCTTCACAGAGATACATTATACTCAAACTGTCAACAGTCACAAAGAAGACATTTTGAAAGAAGCAGAGAAAAGTAATATGTCATATACAAATAAGTACCTATTAGAATTTTGCCATACTTACCAATATAAACCTTATAGGCCAGAAGGGAGTTGTATGAAATATTTAAAAGTACTAAAAGAAAAAACTGCCAACCAAAAATACTATACCTGGAAAAACTGTCCAAAAGTAAAGAAAAATGAACTCTTTCCCAAATAAAAGTTCGGGTAGTTCATTGTCACTATATCTACCTTATAAAAAATAGTGAAGGGAGTTTTCAAGTTGAAAAGAAAGGAAGATAAACAGCAACACGAATCCAT
>PVKM010024117.1:0-20735 GCA_004027735.1 Carollia perspicillata
GGGGGTGGAAAGGGGAGGGAGGTGGGGAGCACTGGGGGGTGGTCTGGGATGGGAGTAAAGACAGAAAACTGTACTGAAAAACAATTAAAATTAAAAAAAGAAAGAAAAAAAAAGAAACATACACAGAGATGAGTATCTCCAGTGGTGTATGGACGTAGCATCATATCATTAAAAATTAGTTGAAGGAACTTTCAATTTTCTATTCTACACATATGGAACTTGGAAGTAGCCACTGCATCCTAACAAGTGAAAAGCTTAACAGATTAAAAAATCAACAACTCTTCTTGGATCTATAAGAGAGAAGAGGACACAGGGCAAACTGGTACTCCCAAGATTGGAGAGTCAGATGGGCAATTACAGGGAAGGGTGGCTGACCTGAGCAGAGAATCACAAGCAGAAACCACCATGGAAAACAGTGAAGGGGGAGGAAAACCTGAACCGTAAGTGACAATTGCCGGAGGCTCGGTGCAGGCTACTCGGAAAGTTACAGATTCCAACATGAGAGTGGGAACAAATAGAAAATATCGGAGAAATATCACCTTGGCATCCTGCAAGTGGGTTGGAGGGCAGAAACAACTTTGAAATGCATCAGAGCACTCTGTTCTTATAAACAAGGCCTGTCCTCAGGGGAAACTAGCTAACCATATCCTAACCTGCCTGGGGATTATCAGAGTCTAACTGACCTAGGGAGGGGAGACATACAACTACAGCCCACTCTCACCATCCGGCCCCACCAGAGCAGAGGAGCAAAAACTTAAAAACACACATGGCATTAACAGCGCAGAGGCACAAGCTCACTAAAAGGCTGAGATCTATTCATAGACTATAGAACACTTCTCCTTCACCTTACCCCCGCATGACTAAAGGCCAACAGGAAACAATTCCTTTTACCTGGACCCCATGTCCAGCTGTCAAGAAAAAATTATAAAGCATGCCAAAAGGCAAAAAAAAAAAAAAATTTGAAGAGACAAAGCAAGCTTCCAAACCAGACATGGCAAGGATGTTGGAATTATCAGACTGGAAATTTAAAACAACTATGATTAATATACTCAGAGCTCTAATGGATAAAGTAGACAGCATGCAAGAACAGATGAGTAGTGTAAACAGAGAAATGGAAATCCTAGGAAGGAACCCAAAAAAATGCTAGAGATCAAAACACTGCAATAGAGATGAAGAATCACTTTGATGAGCTTATTAGTAGAGTGGACATGGCATGTGAAATTATATACACAGTATGATTGCATGTCTTATATTTTATTTGCCTACATAATATACTGATAGCTATACATGTGTATTATATATTTACAAAATGGAATTCAAATACCTGCATATGCGAAAGAAAAACAGTGGCGACCAATAGAACAAATGTTAACAGTAGGTACCTCTGGTTAAAATAGGGATGATTTGGGTATTTAAATTATCTTCTTTTGTTTTTCTGTGGTATTCCAGATTTTGCACAAAATATGTATTACTTTTTATTATTTCATTTTTAAAATAATAATATAAATTTTTCACCAGAACATAAAATTTGGAAGTAAGGGTTGGTGTGAGATTATGCCCACTCAAAATCTCTTCGATTTCTGAAAAGCCGTCTAGCACAACACCGTCATTTTACGGATGAGAGGACTGAGGCACAAGAAGATGAGGTAATTCTCTCTAAAGTTCCAGTTTCCTCCTCTCCGATCCAATGTTCTTTTCACTATGCTACGTTATTGCCAAGAAATCGAAGCCAAAGGCAACATAGGACTTCAAAAAGGAAGAGGACAAACCTGAGAAATTGGCCAAAAGAAAAATAATGACCAATCTGAGCAGTCATCACTGAAAAAAGGAAAATCATGTTCTAGGCAATTGGGCACCAACCTCCACTCCTCAAACAAATCAACATTGAAGGACAGTTCCAGAGCCACCACAACAGGTGGCCTTGGTTAGATAAGGAGCGCAGGCTGTACCTAGTAAGACATTGACTTGAACTGATCCATAACTAATCTATTTTTGGGAAAGCGAGGAAGAAAGAAATACCACTTGGTATTTCCTCGCCTGATAAACAACAAGTTCACCTACTGCTGCCGCCTCAGCCATTCTTACCACATCAGGGCAACTTGCATATGTCTTCTCTCTCGACCTCCTTACTTACACTGCCATGCAGAGCACTATCTCTGTGGCCAGCCATGGCACAGACATTTATAAGTACTCTGCAAGAATCTAAATGGAGAATAAAAGAGCCTCTCACATGAAGGAAAAAGTGAACAGCTGATTCTTTTCTTATAGGAGAAGCCTAACTGGTCTGCGCTTTGGACTTTATCTGGGGAAAACAGTTTGGGAAAACTCTTGTGAAACCCATAAAAACTATCTTCAAACATTTAGAGGATTCTAAGTTTATATGTACTCTGTTGCTTTCAGCTCTAGTAAAGTTATCCAGAAACAAGCAAACAAACAGTACCCACCTTTACTTCCATCTGTTTGTTGTCTCCTACAGGGTAAAATGTGTAATCATCGCAGACAACAGAACCTCTGCCTGAAAACTTTCAGAGCACTGATATATCATCATGAGGAATTAATATGAAAAGTTTCATGTAGTTACAGAAATTCCAAGAAAATTCTCAATTTTTTATTATGATCAAGTAAGTATGAGATATATTTGTGATTTTTCAAAAATATGAAGCAATATGGAACTAACTGAAAAAAACTCAAAAGAATGTATCAGTAAGGAGGAACTGTTTTCTAGATATCTAATTCTAATCATCAAACAAGAGTGTGGTTTTGCTTTGGTGTTGACCAAAAATATAGCTAATCTACTTCGGCTCTACAAGAGTATTTTTCACCCAGGAGCCAGCAGATGAGGAGACTATTGTTTCAAGTGATGACAGATGTTTCTAGAGATGGCTGAGCAAAGTATATGAGGGACTCGCGGGAAAAAGAGAAACTCGGTTGGCACATCTACTGCTTGGTGAGTTTCTGCTAGTTCAAAAAAGAGCCTGGGGACCATTAGGTATAATTTCACAGGCGGCAAATGTCACTGGATCTCCCCCTCTGAGGGCCCCAAATTAATACAAAAAAAGGGGAGATGACTCCACAGATTATTGAGCATATGACCAATCAGCACACAAGTAAATCTTTCCAGTAAATCTGTGTGAGAACAATTTGTATACATTAGTAGGTGTATATAAATTATTAAAACTCGTTTTTAAAACTTATTTGATTTCTATTGATATTTTTACATGCACAAATATGTATGGATTTACATAAATACAATACATGCTTTCAAAATATGTTTATATACTGGCTGGATGTCTCTAGTCAGTTGTGAAATTAAGCAACTGCAATTTTACTTCAAATCTCTAAGGTAACTTCCAAGGGGTACTGGAAGAAATGGAGGATCTCAGTTGACTGAAGATGCTGCCTTTACAAATATACAGAATAGTCAGCGGTACCTTCGAGAACCAGAGATGGGACCCAGCCTGCCTTACTCAGAGCGTCCGCCAGGGCCCCCTTGATTTGACCGGGCTCTGCTATGCAAAGTCAATCACGCCCGAGCCAGTTTCTGAGATTCCACTTGGCTGAAGCTCAGGCACAACAGGCAGACAGACCTCAGGTTATTCTTACTCATTTTAGCTCAACAAAGACTTGTTTAAAGTGTATAAGGTTGAGAAAACTCTTCTTGATCTCTTCTTAGGGAAGAGTTTTATCTGTTTGAGATGGTTGAGGTGTGGTCTCGCCTTAAGGTAGAAGGGAAATCCCCGCAACCATGAGTCGCGAGGTTCAGACCAAGGCAATCTCCCCTTTGAATGCTTCTACTTATTTCATTCATATTTCCTGAATTGTGGGGCATAAATTTACCACCCCACTTCTACTGTGATCTTCAAGGGTTATCTTTTTCTTTTATCACTATCCATATTCCCAGATTCTGACCTTGAGCCTCTGTATACAAATACGTTTTACATAAACCTGCACAGCCTCATCTGTCCGTCACTTCTCTGGGACAAGGCAGTAAGTCTGCATCTGGTTTCCACTGGTTTCAACGTCTTCCATCAAACTGCTGGGAATTGCCTAAATGAATTTCCTGGTTTGCTACTTAGGAGAAAGTTTCTTAAATTCCTAGTATCTTAGGTTTCTTTTTTTTTTTAATTTGTAATTCAAGGATGAGATGAAGGATGATGATAACATTTCTACAAACATGAAAAGTCATCCTGAGGACTAAAGAAGAAAATATATAGTTTATTATGAAACTCTAAATCATAATAGAAAACTGATATATACTGTATTATAATAAGTATAATACCATTAAGAGATATTTTGAATGTGTTGAGATATTGTGTGTGTCTGCACTGGCCAGGGGCAGCCAGTTTCTCATGTGACCCGAACACCATACTGTTTCTTCACACCATTTTTTCTAATCGCAAACTCCTCCCTTCTTAACCCTTATAATTATCTTCCCACCAGCCTGGCTCCACCAAGCTTCTCTTGTTCTAAGACTTAATACCCATGTGACCTTGGACAAATGACTTGGGCAAGAAATACTTGTTGAGGGTGTTCTAGGCTGGATATTAGAGTTTAGAGTGAAAAACTGACTCACACAGGTGACACTATCGATGGCAGACAAGATAGAACTCACATCTTCTGTCTCATAGAGCAGCCATGATCCTGCCCTGTCCTGCATCTCTAGGGTTTCTTCAAAGAATCCAAAGATTATTGCCAAACTCAACACACTCCTATTCTGTTTATTAGCTTATTGTGTCAAATGTGCCCATAGTTTCCTCTTAGAATTTTTGTGGGGATACCACATTTCTTTCCACTGATGGAAGCCTCAGATACCAAGCTCTGTTAATAAGCAGCAAATTTTAAAATATATTTTATTAATCTATGTTAAGCATTAAATATTATTTTAGTCCTATTTACATTTGAAAAACTTTTAATCTATTTTAAATATTTTCCAGATTATAAAATTGCCTCCTTTGGATGTTTTTTTATTTCACACTACTTTCTTATGAGCAATATTTTTTACTTGATACTTCCATAAATATGAATACCTGTCTCACTATGCTCTTAACAGTACTGAATGCTATCACTTTTTCCAAGGATTTATTTTATGTCCATATTCCCTACCCTCATTCTGCATAAAGAATCAGTTCTTACTTTTTTGATCAATTGTTCAGTTTGCTAACTAGACAAGATCTTTCATTTGTTTATGTTTTTAGTTTAACAAAGTTCTGTTCTATCTTTTATGTTCAATTTGTTGTTCTTTTTTTCACTTTAAAATACCCATCACATATAAGTTGGCTCTTCATTTGTCTCCCCCAGATCTAAATGTCTCTCATTAGCACAGTATATGGTTAACAGACATGCACTGGAATCTGACAGACTTGAGTTTTAGTTCTGCTCTGTCACCTACTGGCTGCTTTCCTGGGCACATCAGGTAACCTTTCCAGGTCCCAGTTTCTTTCCCTATAACACCCCTTCGGTGTCCAGAGAGTGTTCCATGAACAAAAGCCACCCCTGCCCCGTTTCTTGCCGCTCTGTGAGACTGGCTGAGGTTAGCCCTCTAGTTCACTGATTCCGTTTTCTGCATGTGATTTTGATTCTTTCTGTGCTCTACCGGTATTTAAGTTCTATGATTATTCCGTTGACTCCTTCATTCATTTCTTATTCTCTCAACCTGAATCCCAATGTATTATTTTTCAATTAATCTTTTGCTTTCAAAGAGATATGTGTCCTTGGTATTTTATGGAAACACAAAGCTGAAACTTCTACAGGTTTCTCCTCTTTGCTGTGGAAGATCTTTACTGAAGGTTTGCCTTTTATCAGCTCTGTAACTCTTTGATGTGGCAGAATATTTCCTCATGCCCTCTGTGTCCATTCTTTTCCCTTTGTGAACACTTGGGTAGGTCCCATGATATTTCTGCTTGCTTTCCGGTACTAGACAGTGCTGCAGTCTCTTTAAATAAAAATCATAGTCTTAATTTAGAAGTTAGAAGTGTCCTGCCAAGAAGTTAATCATAACTGGGTATCTAATATGATCCGACTAGAAACTTACAGTAGAAATGGGGTGAAATGGATGACTTCCTCTCTACTTTTCTATACGAAATCCCCACCCTTCCTGGATTACTAACAATTTTAAATCATTTTTGGGCAAAAGAGAGAAAGAAAGAAGTGTTAAGGGACAAAGAACATATCTGACCAGATGTTCTCATAAGTTACCTTCAGGCTCCCTGAGACTGGCAGAGAGTTGAAGCTCCTCTTTCAGTGGGTGTGTTTGAAGGTCCTTTGACAATTTCCATCACTCAAGGCCCCTCTCCTGCAGTTCTCTTGACTGGGAGGATGTGTCTCTGTTTTGGGTGGTTCCTTGCAAATCGTTCTGCAGCCTTTAGGAACTCAGGGCTCATCTGGAAGGTCTCGCTGCGAGAGTTCTCTCCTCCACGTAGGCCCACTGGACGGGACCTGTGATGGTATTAATCCCACCTTCACTCCTCATCCTGTCTGACCCACCTCTGCTTCACAGCAGAATCTACATGTGTCTTTGGACTGAAAAACTGGCCACAGGATGCTTTAGTTTTCTCGGACATGAACCAGGCACCAATCTTCCATAAACACCTACCAAAGCCCTCGGAAGGATGTTGTAGCAGCTCCCCATTCTATGCTTCTGGGAAAGAAAGCATAACTCCTTAATTCACCCATAATTTTGTGTGCATTAGGGCAAGGGAGATACCATTTTACAGTAACAGTTTCCTCTCTAAACATATATCATCCTGACCTGGTTTTAGATCTTTAATTTGGCTGAAGGGTCCCAAGGTCATAGAACTGGTGAGCAGCTATGTTTTTTATTTTTGGCATAGCATGACATTTTGACATCTTGGGGTACCTTACAGACATGGGAGAGACTACATATTCCAGGGCTATCTAACTCCTAAAGATGGTAAACAGCTTACTTGAAAGAACATCTTTCATAAGCAAGTTAACCAATCCAGAGCCTAAACCTCAACCATCTTCTCGTCAAGCTCTCCCACATCAAGCTATTATTTCTCCTTTGAGGGCCAGGGCCCTCAGTCTCCAGACCCAGGGATCAGACAACTAAAGGCCACCCCTACAGCCCAGAGCCCACTGACATTACACAAACTAGCCATTCCTGAGCTACTTACCCTGCCTTGCCTTCAGAAACCCCAATAAAGATTCTGATCTAGACTTTCTCCTTGCTCATGCTTCTTCCTCCTGAAAAAAGCCTGCTGCCTCTCTTGCAGCCCTGCATAGCACACCGTGCCCCCTTTTCTTAAGAAAGGTAAATAATAAATTGTCTTCCAGTGGTATGGACCATTCTGGCTTGGCCCTCAGTTACACCTCTACAAATTAAACCCCAGGAGCCCTGGCTGGTGTAGCTCAGTGGATTGAGCACGGGCCTGTGAACTAAAGGATCGCAGTTCAATTCCCAGTCAGGGCACATGCCTGGGTTGCAGGCCAATTCCCAGCAGGGGACACACAAGAGGCAACCACACATTGATATTTTGCTCCCTAACCCTTCCCCTCTAAAGATAAATAAATAAAATCTTTTTTTAAAAAAGGGGTCATACTATATTTAAATAAATAAATAAATAAATAAACTTCAGGAATAATTTTAATAAAAGTAAAATGCTACATATAGAGATCTGCTTCATAGTTACATTGATGTCTGATGTATATCAATTTCACTTTAAAAATTCCTAATTAAGTTTTTGACAGAACACTGAGCTCAGTCTAAAGGTCCTTCAAACAGACCTTCAAACCATCCCTGTGTGCATTTACTTATTCAGAAGCTGTTCCGTTGACATTATGTCTGCCAGACAGGGCACTGGCTGGGGGGCACATGAAAGTCCCTCCCACACAGTAGCTTCATGTTGGCTGACACCAGATAGAGCTGATCTCACAGAATCAGTAGCCCGGAGTAGATTGTCACTTAGATCTAAGAGCAGGAACTTGCAGCATACACCTTTTAGCTAATGAGTAAAAGAACACAGTATTCAAATGACATCTAAACTCACAGGGAGGCAAAAGCCACAGTCTCGGTGTCATGGCTCTGAGGCCTTTGGATGAGAGGCCAAAACACCACCTCAAAGGGATGTGAGGTGAGAGCCAGCATGGCAACCCGGAATCAAGCTGCCATTCCAGAGGGCAACTAGTAGAGAGCGGGAGCCCAGTGACAGCTAAAGAACACGGAGACTGTGATGGCTACTAAGACCGAGATTTGGAGGAGATGGTGAGGGACGGAGCCAGCAGAAAGTTCTGAGTGGAAAAGCAGATGCACACGGAGCTCCTTATCTGGCTCTTGGAAAGCCGGGCATGTTCAAAAGGGCAGCTGGTGGAATAAACATTAGCCCCAGAGATCAGACATCTACAAAAGCAGGCAGTGGGTCCAGATGCTAACTGTGTCATGGTTCTAATAGTCTTCGGAGATGAGGACACGCTGTTTTCTTCTTTTTGACGAGTCCAAACATATTAATCTGGAATCCTGCAGTTGGAACAGATGATGAGGAAATATTTCGAATGTTAAATTACACTCTACAGAAGAAGTAGGTCCAAAAGATCAGGAAGAGCCATGAGTGTGGTGGGCACTAGTCCTTAATAGGGCATCCCCGCACTCCTGTCAGGGGTCAGAGTCAAGTAATTTTTCCTGAATTTGATGTTCCAGGTTTAGTGGCTTGGTCCAAAAAAGTAGGGGAGGCTCCTGAGGTCATCACTATCTTGTGCTGGAGACAGAAGCCTGCAGCTGTAATTCTCAACAATGGAACATGACACCTCCTTTGGTGCAGAGGTTGACCTAAGGCGGCTTCCTCCTGTTAGTAACATGGGAAGGTAGAGAAGTGGGTGCAGCGTCCTCACAGACCAGAAACTCTGTCTTCTCTGAGAGCTGAACAACTATTAATGAATGCTGTCCGATCTCCTTCTTCACACAGCAAAACTGAAGGCTGGATATCAGTCCAGATAGCAAGTTTCCTGAGTGGTTGGTGCAGATTAAAGGAACAGGGCCCCCTGCCAGCAGTTGTGGTGTGTGGAGCCAGAGAAAACTGTTAAATTGGAAGCAGAATTTAAGGGGAAACCAGGTCAGAACCAAGGTTTATAATCCACTCACTTGACCAAGTAGGTCTGTATAAGAGGAGAAGAGGCCTGATCAAAATCCAAATGTTTAACAGTGCACAAGCAGATACACCTGAAGGAATTCCCTACCCAAGAATTAATAACCAAGGTAGCTCTTTATGAAAATTCAAAGCCTAAGTCGTGGGTGATGAAGGGGCCAGAAGGAAGCAGATCCTTCCCTCCTATGACTAAGGCCAATAGGTGCCTCTTTGTCTTCCAGCTTCCACCGTCTCAGGCTGACTTTTTGCAATTTTTCCCCTTTAAGGTTATATGGGGGGGAAGGGGGTTGTTTTATAAACTTAGATTTACCAATATGAAAATCATTCGTGGAAAATGAGCACACACAGGCCTAGAGATAACCTCAGACCCTATAATCCACAGAAGACTGTTTATAGACAACCCCCTGGAGCAAAGAAAGTATAGTCAGGACCGACTTTCACTATTTATAACATCCAATTCTCATAGCACTGAAATTGGAGGAAGAATGTTCTCCTCCTACACTACTGTATGAAAGTTACACTTCTTTGGTCAAGAGATGGCTACATAGTATTCACATTCAGAACAAAGTTTGTATCCCAGACACAGACCTGGAGTGGTTTCTAATTTAAAATTAGATGCTGAAAAAAATAAATCTGGATACTATAAAAAATTATACCTGTATCAGAGTAAAAAGGATTTTTTAAACAATTGTCAGGCCAACACGTCATATTGCCAAACCCATAAACCGCTTCAAGAAACAGATGGAATTTATATCACAGACTCTCAAACCTCATGGAGAGGGATCTTTGAGTCCAATTAACCCCTTGGCAACAGTGTTTAATCTGGAAGGATATGCTCAAAGCATCCAAAAATATTTTGTCTAGACGTACCCACTGCAGAATTTTCTATGGCATATTCTCTGGGCAAGTGACACGGCAGTGGACAGAGACTGGTGTTATCTTCTCAGAATGCACATTCTCTGCCCACATTCTCAAGGATATTTCCATAACAAGTTTACAAGACAGGTATTTCACCTCCCTTGGATCTGCCATTCAGTCTCGCTAGGATTTCTAACACAAGTGCCAAGTCCCAAATTAAAAGAAAATACAAAAACATGTCAGTATGTGCTGAGCTACTACTGACGATATCCAAAGATGGCAAAAGCTGGAGAATTAGAGTGTTTCATATAAAATGTCATCAGCGCGGTTTTTGTAGACATACTCAACCAATTTAAGAAGGAACTGAAAGTTTAAAAACAATCCAACCCCTTTATCATTTTATTAGCATTTTGAATATGATCTCCTTACGTAGTTAAGCTAGGCTAGATAGAAGCCGTCATTTAATCAAGTTGGATCTTGGGGTTCTGGGCTGCAGGCTGCTGCAGAACTGTGGGCACAGGGTCAGAATGTGCCCAGCCTTCCGTGCCTGAAGGCACTCGGGTGCGGTCCTGTGTGAAGGCAGAGAAGATGAATGGACAGGACAGGCACTTCTCAAAGGTCCCCTGCAAACTGCAGTCCCTAACCCAAGACCCGGTTTGTCTACTAACAAGAGTGCTTCATATGTCAATGATTTGGGGAATGGAAGGAGAGGGGGGAAGAGAAAATGGAGAAATTAAGTAAGCAAGTAACAAAGTAAAATGGGAGAAATGAAAAGGTAAGTAGCCAATTAAAAAGGGACGAAGATGAAAGCAATTTGATTTAGCAATTTGTTGACTATCAGTAAGCCGAATGACAAATTTAAAAAATTGACAGAAAAAATTCTGGAAGAAAACACATGGAAATCTTATTTATGCTGGTCATCCTTTTTTTCAGTGCTTCCACCAGCATTCCTGAAGTACCTTCCACAGTTCCCAACAATATTTATGTTCTTATCTTTGATAAACCTCTCTTATCTCCTCCTTTGCCTACGAAAAATTTTCCTCTAGCAACTGCCAGCCGTGGTTGGACAGAGAGTATCATAGCTGGTTTTGAAAGTAATCATTGACACTCGTAACCATTGTAAATGATGCACACTTTCCTATGCACACTTCACAGGTATACCTTTAGTTATCACTACAACCCTGTACCCCAGGTTATCAATATCACTACCCTATTTTATAGCCAAGAAAACTGAGACTTAAAGAGGCTGAGGGACTGAACAGAGGTCACTCACTCAGACCTACCCTGCACTGACTTGGCTGGCGCCCTGCACTTCTGCTTGTACACTCTGCTACTTCTCGGCCATCAGAGCAAAGCTCTGTAAATAGCTGACACACAGAGAAGGGGGTCTCAGCAGATGTTTACTGAATTAAAACATCTTTATTGCAAAAACGTTTACCAAATTAGGTAGTGTAAGGGACAAGTTGTTAGAAGATGAAGGAAACAAAATTAAGGCAAATAATTAAACATGATTTTTTATTGCAAACTTGTCTTTTTTTAATATTGTATTTTAATGTTTATGCTATTAAACTTGTCCCCATTTTCCCCCTTTTCCCACCTCCACCCAGCGCCCCCCCAGGCAAAACCCTTGTGGTTGCCCGTGCCCATGTCTCATGCATGCACGTTCTGTGGCTCATCCGTCGCCCTCCTTCATCCAGTCCCCCAACCGCATGCCTGTCAGTTTGTTCCATGTATCCATGCTCCTGTTTCTATTTTGTTTGTTAATTTATTTTGTTCATGAGATTCCGCATATGAATGGGATCATATGGTATTTGTCTTTCACTGACTGGCTTGTTTTTCTTAGCCTAATAGTCTCAAGTTCCACTCATGCCATCGCTAAAGGAAAGAGGTCCATCTTTATTACTGATTGCAATCTTGTCTAGAACTTCATTGAAAGCATCTGGAAGTAATTTGGTGTGTGTGAACAGTGACAAATAAGTACTGATGACACAGAATGGCAGTTAAGAGACCCTGGGATCAGACTAGCTGCATTTGAATCCTGGCCATGCCACCTTTCAGCTGAGTGACCTTGGGCAAGTAATTTTACCCGTGCCTCATTTCCTCATCTCTATAATGAGGATGGCGATACTATCTATCTCATTTAAAATTTTTTGTGAGTTAAAAGAATATAAACAAAACATCTATAACAGTGATTATTACATAGTAACACCACCCAAGTGGTAGCTATTGATGATTATTTCTAGGCATTAATGCATAACTTTAGTTTTCCTCTTTATCTTTTAAAATTACTAAACTTTTAATGTGTGTGTGAATTCAATAATTTAATACAAAAAAACTATGAAAATAATAAAAAGTAGGCAGCAACAGACAACTTTCCCACAGCTACCTTAACTGAAAGTTCTGTCACTATTAAAATTCAAAACTCCTTTATAACACTCCTCATTTTTTAGCTCTGTGGAAAATGTGTCTTACTGACAGGTAGGTCCCTTGTTTGCTGAAGGAAAGCTGTGTGAATTATGGCTACCCCAAAGTCTCCCTG
Source organism: Carollia perspicillata (assembly GCA_004027735.1). Taxonomy (NCBI): domain Eukaryota; kingdom Metazoa; phylum Chordata; class Mammalia; order Chiroptera; family Phyllostomidae; genus Carollia; species Carollia perspicillata. The sequence continues at coordinate 12,496 of PVKM010024117.1, forward strand.
ATGAAGCGGGAGCAGATGTTTGAGAGAGTATTCAAGGTATCCGGGATTCCTTAAAGGGAAAAGGTTCATCTTGAAATCATCAAGGAAAAGAAACAAATACCAATTCTCAGGTAACCTTGTGCAAATTACATGGCACGTAAATTAATCAAGTCGTCCTGACACTGAGTCTCACATCTATACAGCCCTTAGCAACTTGCTTTGGGCTATTAGCCCCACCGTATACACCGAAGCAAATGCAAAAGCATTTACCCCAGAAGTTAACAAATCTAGACCACTAGAAGCATGGCACACACCAGACAACTGGGAAAAAATACAGAAAGCAGGACTTTGTCCAACCAGATGCTTCTCAAAAAATGTGGCAAACATTTTAAAGAGTCCTGTAAGAATTTCAAGAACCATTCTTTTAGCTTAAAAAAAAAAAAAAAAAAAAACAGAGAAGAAATGCAGACAGAGAGCATATGGTGTGCACAGGCTGCCTAAGATTTTGAAAGAAGAGAGATGAAAATTTGATAAAGTAGTGGCGGTCCATGTGCATTTCAGACAGCACCCAGCACTCCGTATTGTGTGCCACAGAGCGCCCCCTACCCCTCAAAGGCTCCATGACTCAAATAGGGTCACCTTCCTGACTATGGCGAGCTGGAAAGAGTGGATGTGATCTGTCTGCACTGCAAATTATAATTTAAGATCCCCAAATTATCAATAACTGAGAATTGGGCAATGATGATTTTGTAATCAACAATATGTATGGAGCTCTTAAATTCTGTCCATTTGGTGTCTTGATAGGATTTGAAAACTGGATCATAAGAATGGGATTTTAGTACAGTTGAAAATACGACAGCATTCTTTGTGTTCTTGCCCTACACTCAGCTTTTTGCCTACTTACCACCCTTAAAGTGCTCTACTAACCACCACAGGGGTGCCCAGAAGTTGGCACTAGCCCTGCAGCGATGGTATGAAGCTCTACCCATGCCAAGTAGCTCAGGGTTCTAGTATTGCATCTTTGTACCATCACTCCTGGTAATTAAGTACTAGAAGTGCTAATGTGGAAAGCGTAGCTTTTATGCACCTATCAGTAAATGGGTATTTCCCCAAGGAGCCCTAATGACACGAGGATTTCAGAGTGTAATTAGAATGAGCTTGCCATTAAATATAGTTTCCACTGAAATGGCATGCAGAGGTTTGAGGAAAAATTCTAGCTCTTGTGTGATGTTTTTAATTTTTTCCCTGTCAATTCCCTTTTGCTTATTTTGAAGGTATAATAAAATATAATTAAAGTGAAAGAGAAAGAAAAATTACTCTGATTACTTCTCTGCTTCCCTAGCCTTACAACCTATAGATAGACTAAAGAAATATTAACCCATTATACTTTGGCTACTACGCTCTGAATGAGCATTTCTACTCACTCTGCTGTTGGCTGAAAGTGGGAACTGGCCGACACTGAGCAAATCTAATTAGACAGACTCTCCAAATGTATCACGTTTTTCATCTGTTAAATTCTTAAGGATAACCGGAGTCTCTTTTCACTCCCACAGCAGTGACAGGGCTGCAGCCAGCCTATCTGTACAAGAGATATATTAAAGTCTTCACCATTTGATTAGAACCTTCCATTCCCAAGATTAATCTGCTTGATGAATTACAGTGTCTCTCCTGCCAAAATGATATTTTCCCACCACAAACGCAACCCTGTGACAGAGTATATTTCATTTTCTCCCTTGCTTCAAACCCTGCTACCTACCAGACGACATTTTCCCCTTCTGACTGACAGCAAAAATAAATCTCTATGTGCAGGGAGATGGGAAAATAAAGCTTTCAGATTGAAAGGCACAGATTTTCTACTTCACATGCAAGAACTGATACCAACAGCTCTTCTGGGTGTTTGTATTCTCAAAATGGACTACTGTGCAGAAAAATGAATTATTTTTCAATGTTCTGCAAAGAACTGTCTTCACTGAGCTAACACCAGCTTCTGCTACAACAGTCTTCTGTACCCAGAGGCTACATGAGAACAGGGTGGCACTGCCTTGTTCTCGGAACAGCCCTGCTACCCATTCGAGCTGTTACCTACTCACTTCCTTACACTGGCTGCCTCCAGGTCCTGCCTGCCAATCCCATTTCATCCCTTGCATTTGGTTTCAGCACCACTGTTGCTTCCACTTCACATACAGTGCTGTTTTGATATTATCAGCAGTTCTTTTCTGCAGGGGGCGGGGGGGATCTCCTGTCTTTGCTACCTTTCAGCTGCCTGCTGCCTTTAGAATTCTCTTGGTCTTTTCCTCTGACTACTCTCTCTTCGTAGGTAACTCTTGCTCATCACTCTGCCCCTTCTTGTTTCTCAAGGATCTGTCCTTCACCCTTTATAATTTTCTCTTATATTCTTTCAGTGAGTTCGTTTATAAATGTCATTGCTTCAACTGCTATAATCTCAAATTCAACATTCAACCTATTAGAAACTGACCTCCCCCTCTTTTCTCCAGATTAGTTCCCCTTCCCCGGTACTCCTCTTCTGTCCTCGACTTTACCACCAGCACAGCCTGCCAAATCACAAAGCTTGGTAACTTTTTTAAAACCATTTTATTGAGGTGTGATTGACATGCAAAAATCTGTGCATATTTGACACACAGAACTTGATGAGTTTGGAGATAAGCATGTACCCATGAAACTATCACCACCATTAATGCCACAAACACATCCCTCACCTCCCAAAGATTTTCCCCACCCTTCTATTATTTTTTGTGTATAACTCTTAAATAAGATCCTTTAAAAATTTTTTCACTATATACTTATTAATCCCAGAACATGAACTGCAACAAAGCAATACTAATGAAGGCCAACTCATGCAAGAGTGCCTGGCCCAAAAATAAGCTTTCAATAAATACTCACCGAATGACCAAATTGTGCATATTCAAAGATATAACGTATATAAAATACTTAGCAGTACCTTGTAGAAATAAGTCCTCAATAAATGTTACCTATCATATACTATTATCACCAAACATCATCATCATTATTATTATTATTATTATTTGCAGTAATACTTTCAGCACTAACAAGATCACTGCAAGCATTTTTTGTTGTAGTTAGACCGTTTTTTTCCTGATGCTTTATTGCTTTATTTTTCTCCTTTATTTTAGGATAGCAGACACTTTGGTTTGTCCTTGTCTTTTTTACTGCTGGATCCCCAGTATCTAGAAAAATGCAAAGAAAAAAGGTCTAATAATAGTCTTTCCTGGTTTTGCAGAGTAGGAGGTAAAGACAGGCAGGCAGTAATCCAAAGTAAAAGATTATTCATCTCGTTCATATGTTTTTTGTAGGCACTATATTTAGGGCATGAAATTTTGACAGTCTTTGGAACGCTCAGTAAATGGCAATTGATCTGAAGGGAATATTAAAACAGTTCCAGTTCAAATCTTCACAGAAGTCTCTAGAAGGTGTTTTCAATGAATTTGAACTGATACAAAATCTGATCTGATACAATAATTGAAGAATTCAAAATGTAAAAATATTTTGTGTCTTTAAGATTGCTATAATTTGGTAAGTGTTCTTACTGAACATCACCAGAAACAAAATATAATAGCAAACAAACATAATTCCGTTATTTTACTTATAGTTTGTTCTGCATGTTAAAGTGAATTTTCAGGGCTTAGATTTGGGAATCTGGATCTGTTAGGGTTTCCTTCGATCCATTCTGTTATTTCACCTTCTTTCACTAATATAATTGATCTCCTCTCTTGTTTTGAGTATTTTATTTGCTAATTTTTTCTGTATATTTAATTTCTCTTTTCTAGAAAATCTGATTTTGGTAAGCTAAAAGGTACTGGTGTGTTGGTTTGAAATGTTAGTACCTTGAGAATCTTGCTTTCAATTCTCCGGCTCTCGTCAGTTCCCAAATTATACCACCAAAATGTGGGGTCCAAACTCACAGTGAAAATGCTAATCTGACTCCAGCTCTGACCCTTTCTGGGTGTCTGAGGTTGGACTGACTGCCCATGGCATCTGTGACAGAGGGGTGGTTAAGAAAGCTAACTCCGAAGCCCAACGTTATCGCAGTAGTATGGTTCTTGTGTTCGAGTGGTCTCAATATCTTGAGTGTAAGCACCGCCTCGGTATTCTCACACATAAAATGCACATACAACAATACCCACGGCATAGGTTACAGGCATGAACTGAGTTCATAAATATAAAGCACTTAGAACTCTGACTGCTGCGTAGTAAGCAATGTTGTAAGAATGAGAAGTAATTAAAGTTAGATGACTGGAGGTGCTAACGATGATGGTGGCGAGACTGGGTAACTCACTATGGGCCAGATCCTCTTTGACGTCTATGAAATGAACTTGTTTAATCATCCCAACCACCTTAGGAGGGAGGTACAGTAATTATCATTCTTAAAATGATAAAAACAAAATCCAGAGAAGAAAAATAACTTAAACAAAGTCACACAACTAGTAAGGGTTTACACTTTTTTTCAAGATAATGAGACATAACAAAGACGGGCATAGTATTAATAGATGAGGAGGTTTCAGTTACCCACGATCAACTGTGGCCCAAAAATATGAACTGGAAAATTCCAGAAATAAACAACTCATAAATTTTAAATTGCACACTGTTCTGATTAGTGTGATGAAATCTCCTGCGTCTGCTGCGTCCCACCCAGGATTTGAATCATCCCTTTGTCCAGCACATCCACGCTGTACATTCTGCCCACCTGCTAGTCACTTAGTAACCATCTCGGTCACCAGTCCGACTGTCTCAGGGCTGCAGTGCTTGTGTTCAACTGGCCTCGTTTAACTTAATAATGGCCCCAAAGTGCAAGAGTGGTGATGCTGACAATTTGGATATGCCAACAAGAAGCCGTAAAATGCTTCTTTTAAATGAAAAGGTAAGTGTACTTCCATTAGATATTTTGAGGGAGGGGCCTGCAAGACCACATTCATATAACTTTTATTACAGTATATTGTTAAAATTGTTCTATTTTATTATTAGTTACTGTTGTTAATTTCTGTGCCTAATGTATGAGTTAAATTTATTATATGTATGTATTTATGTATGGGTAAAAACATAGAAAATACATATAAGTTTCAATACTACCTGTGGTTTCTGTCATCCACCAGGGGTCTTGGAATATACCTACTGCTGCACACAGTACTTTTCCAAGCTCCAACATTTGCATGAAAACTATCCTATACTAACCTGTTTGACACTACCTTGCAAAGTTCTATGCTGAGGGCATTTTTTCCCTGTGTCTCATCAGTTCTTTAGAAATGTATTCATGGCTTGATAGTCCTTTCCAAATGTTGGTCAGTACATGACTAACATACTTGAAGGTAAGATAACTGTCTCTCTCCTTTTGCACCTATATCATGAATGAAATGTGGACAGCATAATGGTTAGCAACCTGAGCAGTGTCTGGATTTGAACCTGGCTCTGCCAGTTTCAGGCAGTAGAACCTTGGGCAACTTGCTCAACAACTAGCTCAGCCTCAGTTTCTTCATTCGGAGAATTGAGGTGATGACAGAGCTCCCCTCATAGACTTGTTACAAGTATTAAGTGAATTAAGCCCTTAGCAGAGTAATACAAGTAATCACTTAAAAAAATCAAGGTAGGGGAGAGAAACTCCTTTCTATAAGAGTTTTTAACATACATGTTTTCTGTAGGAAGGGTCACAGTCCTAAAGACTAATTCCCAGGACTGATTTCCAGGAGTCTAGTCACTGATTTCTGCTCTAGGTCTGGAAAGAAATATGCATTAACACTGAACAGCTGACCAACTGGCCTCTGGATTTAAATAGCACATATTAGCTTTCTGTGTTTTAGAGTGAGCTCCATGGTCCATAAGTCTTTCCCCATTCTCCATTGGGTTGGTTTTTCCTTAATACCTTTTCTCAATCAAGTATGCATTCACTCCACCCATGCTTTTTCATTCCCGTGATACTTGAGAGCTACCTCTCCAGTGTCCCCCACGTCACTCTCCTTAGGCAAATACAAAGCGATCTGACCCAGCACTCCAGGGCCATCTCAAGGGACTGGCTGGCATGGAGAAATTCTTACTATTTCAGCATCTCACCCCTGTTAGATGGCTGAACTAACCTTAGAGCAAATTCAGTTTTAGTGAATAGTCTTCCTTAATGCTGTTTTGTCCACAAAGACTCCTGATGCCAGAGATATGAAAGTGGAAAATATGAGCTTTGCCTCGTAGATCAACACCATCAGTTTCACAACAGTAACAAACCATCTTTCCTCAGAAAGCATCAGCTGCTTCTGCTGAGGAAGACCTGGTGGTGCCTCCCCCAGTGCCTACCCAGCCTTCGGCTATGGCCTCCATGGCAAGAAGGAGAGGCTGGCGGGCATCCACCCAACCTCCTTCACACTCACTGACAGCTGAACAAGCCCTACACTTCTCCCTCCAAATGACTGGCAATGCCAGCAGAAACTTGGAACAGCAAGCAGACAAAGAAAAACAATTTAATTTCTCTCTGACTGGCTGCCCTTTCCAAATGTGACAGCTTTTCTAACCAAATGGCTCATATTCCCGTCATTTAAGACTGAGGTAGAAACAGGGTGACTAGTGACACCAAATGGTTAGAAAAAGATGTTTATTAAGAAAAAGATGTTTACATCCCATCTCTCATCAGAAATGTTTGGGGTAGCTTACATAGATACATATTATACAAGATAACAAATGAAAAGTAGTTAGTATATAAGAAAACAAAATGCTTTGGGGTCTTAAATGTCTTCAAGGTGGTAAGAAAAAATGAAAGAGGGGGAGGAAGAAAGAAAGAGAGAGAGAGAGGAAAGAAGGAAGGAAGGAAGGACAGAAGGAAGGAAAGAAGGAAAACGAAAAGCTAGTTTGAGTCTCTAATTTGATTTCAGTCTTTTTAGCAGCCCATAACAAAGGAGGAATGTGTTTAGTTTCAATGGAAAAGTACAATTCTTCCTAAATCTACAGTAACAAAAATTTCCAATAAGGGGCTCTTAAATAAATACTTAAAAGTAAAGACCTTGAAAACATGTTTCACTCCTTATTTTTTTTCTCCATGTTTATCTTCATGCATATTGTCATACCTTCTCCAAATTTAATTTTGTTAACCTTTTATTTGGATTTTCTGGGGGGATTACTGGGTCATACTTAATGTCTTTACTCAGTCCCTGCCAATTAAAACCAGCCAGTAGACAAAAGTAGACAAGTAGATCAGTTGTTTGTAAGCTGTGTGTGTGTGCATGTGTGCATGTGTTTTAAGAAAACGCATCAATGAAAACTCCAGTGAGCAAGAAGGAAAGAAATGCAGGCACTGATGTTTGCAGGATTAATCATCCATGATGATATTTGGAACATATTTAAGCTAACCAATGTATCAAACTATTTTAAGCTGCATAAAATACTTATGTATAAAATTTGTTTTAACATGGTTTACTGAAGAAATTGTAGTCAGCAGAGCATATTAGAGAGAACAGAATGAAGTGATATGCACAGGAAACAACCTAGAAAAAGAAGAAATAGTAGTTATGGACTATATATGGAAGCTCAACGGAAGACGAAGACATGGGAAAGATAAGCATGTGTAGGAGGGGAAAGGAAAAGTGAACTAAGTCATAAGAAGCAAAAACATGGCAAAAACTATCTGGTTATTGGTGAGTTAAGCAAAAAGAAAGAAATAAAGAACAAGATGAAATAGACAGATAGGAGGTGGTGCAAAAAATAAAACTTCCAGGTAGGAAGAGAGGAAGTCTAAGAATGCTTTTAAAGTAAGAGCCTTAAATTTTAGCATACTCAAAGGTAGAAGTGCCAGAAAGTACAGAGAATGGGGAAAGAAACAAGCACTTGGCTCATACTGTATTCTTAAGAAACACTTGGTAAATTTTGGTTTCTGTTGAGACAGAACAGAGATAGGGGAATGGAACCATGATTAGAATTTGTAGAGGAAAGAGAAATGGACTGAAATAGATTCCTTTCATGTTCCATATTCTTCCCATGATGTGATGTAAAAGGATAGTCAGAGAATTGCTAGAATGATCAAAATTTTAGAAAATAAGACCTACTAGAAAAAATCATATAAAATCCAGCTTTTCCTCCATAAAAGAATAGGTGAATGGTGATTAATGACGTTTTTGGAAGTTCACAAGCCATGTTGCTAGGCATTCCTGGGCATCCAGTTGAGCTCACTGAAAGCTCCTTCCTCCTCTACTTTATTCTACATCTCATTCATAAAATATATAAACTTTTATTCACTTCTTTGACATGCGTTA
>PVKM010024118.1:0-20730 GCA_004027735.1 Carollia perspicillata
AAAAAAAAATACTACTTACTTCTTATCTGATTAACATATTTCCCTCACTGAGGTGGATTTGCATTAGAAGCTAACACATTTTCCAAGAATTGCTTGATAGTCATGAAATCTGAATAACGGATGAATTTTTAATAATAATAGCTTCTGATAGTCAGCTACATCTATCTCAGTAGAAATATGCCTAGTAGAATAGTCATATGCTTTGTTACACTAAAAAACACATAAGTGATTTTCTCCTCCAGCCCCAATTTTTTCTCTGTTTCTGCCATTGACAGGTTAATAGTTTCTCCTACTAACACATTTTAGAGAGTACATCACGGCAAAATTAAGATATACTCCTTTCTCAGGAACTTGGAGACACATTAGGGAATCCAGTAAAAAAATAAATTAGGCAAATCTGACACCACAGAAACTGTTAGAAATCTGTGGAATAAACAGGAGTTTATAAATCAATATATGCTAAGTAACTTAGGAAAATTCAAATTCCATTCGTGCTATTCTGGCAACTGATCTCATTCAAAGATTACATCATGACTGTCTTTTGTCAGCTACAATTTATTTAATTCATTTTCTGTTTTTATTCTTATTTTAACAACTTTTAAGTTATGAGAATTTAAGTGACCTTTCTCTCATTCATCATTGCTTCAGGAAAGCATCTATCTATCTACCTAATTTGTGTGTGCACGTGTGTGTCATCTCTCCCAGGAAAAATATAACATGTATCTGACTATTAAAACAATAACAAAAACTTAGAAGTTAAGCATTGCATAGTCTTTCCCTATCTCTCCCCTTTTGTACTCCGTAACCATTGTGATCTCTATTCTGAATTCCGAGCCCATTAGTTTCTTGTTTGGTTTTTATAGCCTTGGATAATGTCTGTGTGTACGGAGAGAGAATATGTGAGGTAATCCAACCACAGAATGAAGAACCTGTGATAGGGTCAAATGTCTTCTAATGATGAGACAGAAAGAGGATTAGCCAGCAGGTGCATAAGAGGGCTTTATCCAGTTTATCTGGGAAATTCTTTGTCAACATCTTTGTTGTCATGCCAAAGTCATCACAATATAATAAGTATTTAGTAAGTTTCAAGTCTATTGCTTAGAGGGAAAAATGTTAAGCTTTACAAAATGTTTCGTCTCACCAAAGATTCGCATTTCGCGTTTTAAATTTCTCAGACATCGCGATTGCAATTTGGCGTGGCATGTACCATCCGAGAGGGAGGGGACACACAGATAGTTTGAATCTTTGAACATTTGTGCTGTAGATGAGAGCGTCGTGTTGAAAGCCTGATGCGAAATGAAAACCTCTTTTAGAATACTTCAAGATAAAAATTAAAAGTGAGAATTATCTTTCAGAAGTGATGGTAAAAATAAAAGTTAGCATTCAAAATCGTTTAAAAGCGTGGTTTGGGTTTGTACTCTAATCTGAACTATGCCACCTAAAAGTCATGCTACTCTCTGATTCCCATATTGAAATCGTAAGTATCATAACCTGCCAAGTTCTTGAGGTTAATGCCTATGCTGGTAATGCACCTAACACAGCTCCTGGCACATAAAAAGTAGTCCCCATATGATGTCTTTTCTGCTTGTCCTTCTCTTCTGTATTGCGAGTTAAGTTCTGTCTATGCTTTACCAACACACTGGCTTGTTTTTTTTCTTTACATCATGTTGAACTGCGTACCCACAGAAAATAATTATTATAGTCAAAACATTCTTATCATGCATTCTCAGTATGCAATATATTTTGCTCCAGACAATGTGAAAGCTATATTCTCTAAATACACTTGGATTCTTCATGAATTAACTTCTCTGACAGACTTAAATTACTCAGACAACTTGTTTCCATGCACACACATTACATCATGCTATCTACAACCCCCAATATATAACTCTTCAACAATATTACCCAGAAATCTTTCATCACCAGACCTAACTGCAAAGGCCATGTAACCTAATGTCAAATCTGCTGTGACAAAGGAAATTAAGACTCCAGGATGTCATATTGATCTCCTAGGCTAAGCACCTAATCACTAGTACTAAGCAGAAGTGGAGACATAATTAAGAATGTAGATTGATCCTTAGAAGACAGTTATAAAAAATAATAAAGAAAAACCTGCTATCAATACAAAGTGCAAAACATTAATGATAAAAGAGTTGTGGGATAACTTGAGTGTTACAAAATCAACACAAGTCTTGTCTATTTAATATTTTTACTGTTAAATTTTCTGAGAACAATGCCAATTGTACTGCATGGTTGTATGGAGTTTTGTCTATGGGGAAACAGCGGCAAACCTTTGGTTTAAGACCATTAAAATAAATACTGTTCTGCATTATTAAAGAATGAACTAATATGGAATTTTTACTCAAAAAGAATAACTTCTGGAGATACAGTTGATGGGAAAACTACAAATAAAGCACCTGGATGCTTATGGAAAAATAAGATTCTCTGCTTTTGCTAGACTAATTGGTATGTAGACCCTAGGCATCTACACATATTGAGAAACACAAATGATTCTTATGAACACTTCATTTTGAAACCAATGTCTTAGGAAATTTTTCCTGAGTAGGCAGTCAAATTAAGGAAAGAACTTTGGTGGTAGAGGCCATAGGAAAAATGCCCTTTGCAACTAGCCAGTAGCATGAACAGTCAAATCAGGCAAAGATGGGCCTTCCTGAGGCTTAATCTGCACAGGACTACTAGCACAAATATGCATGCTCAAAAAGATAGCTGTTGCTCTTTCTTATAAGAGAAATAGATTCAAAATAAGAGATAAATATTACTGTAAATATCAAGATAGCAATTATAGACTCTGCAGACCCCAGGCTTCCAATAAATAGTTTATTGTATTTTATTTTTTTGCTATTTTGAGTACAAATGAAACAACCATATGGAAACAAACTTTGAGATAACCACCAATGTTACACATGCATTTACACATCAGATCACACATCCACAGGGCACATCTGGAAATATGCCCTGAAAATACAACTGCACGAATACATAATTATCTATATATAGATCTTTTCATTGCAATATCATTTATAATAGCAAAAGTCCTGGAGTCAGTCCATGGTGAAGTAATAGGAGATTCATGAAGTAAAATATGTTGTCCTGACCCAATGGAAGCTCAGCTTCTTAAGAAAATCAGGGGCTCTCTGGGTACTGATGTGAAAGTCACCCATACCTACTGATTTTCAAAAATCTTACTGCAGAAGAGTAGATATCATATACTAATGTATATCAAGGAAGGGGAAAAATGTGTTTAAATTCACACTAAATTAGGCTGACTTCACTTAAAAAGTACTTACAATAGATTTTTATGGAAAGGACCAGTAGGTATCAGGACAGAGTTGGGGCAAGAACCCTCAACTGACACATTTTTTTTTGGTCATTTTGCTTTTTGACTTATGCTAATATATTTTATATTAAAACAAATTTTATAAAATATATTTTATGTCAAAGTAAATAAAAATCATGATACACAGCTAGATATATTTCATGTACTGCCTTATCTTTTATAAACAATATGCATTAAAGACTTTCAGCAGATAAACAATATTCAGACAAGCAATAAATTGAACCAAATAAGTATGGATGGAGCATTATTCAGTGTTCAAATTATTTCTACTTTCTTATTACTTTTGGAAAATTTGTTTCTTGCCATTTTCAACAAAGCCTTAGATAATGAACCTTGGTCACAAATTACAGTCACAACATCATTTATAACATTAAAAACCTGGAATCAATCCATGATGAAGTAATAAACTTGTTACATAAGATATATTTTTCTTATACGATGGAAAACTCTGCATCTTAAAAAAAATCATGTAGCTCTCTTCATACTGATATAAATGTAACACATACATACTGACTTAAAAAAGTTATTGCAGAAAAGTGTATGTCACTAGAGTTTTTATTTTATCCATTCTGTTGTCCTTAGAGGCATGAAAGTTTTCTGACATGAATATCTTTTACCTGGACCGATGTTGTGAATATGAGGTTTAGCTGAAGCTAACAGTTGAAAGAAAAGGAATATCTGTAAGAGTGCCAGTCCCCCCTGGAATGATCTAGATTGAACTGTAATTTTCCATACAGATTCTTTCCTGGAGTTTGGTATAGGCAGTCAGAATCCAAATTTAAATCTCTTCCAATCGAGTATATAGGCAGTGGTATGACAACTGAAGAATTATAATTCAAAAGTCTGGTATGTCATGCCTGTAGCATTTATTTCAACTCAGGTGATGACAGGGAAACTTAGAGTAAACTTCTTCACAGTATTTCCTTTGTAGACATCAATGATTAAAGTATTTTTACACTAGGAACTTGCACATAAATTTAAGGAAATATTTGTCAGATTTACCGGGAATAAATGTCTCAATGTCTTCTTTGTGGAAAGTAAAAAAAAAAAAAAAAGCACCAACATCTTTTTTTATTAGTTTCTATTTTTATAGCCCCAAATTTACCTAGAGTACTGAGATTTTTAAAAAAATATTATACCAATTGAATCAAACATCTTATAGTATATATATTAGGATTAATCTCTTTTTTGAAATAAATCATGGAATCATAACAGTGTACAAAGTGGTTTTTATAGGGCAGTGGCTTAGAAAACTCCATTTGATCCTATCTGTGGCACTTACAAGTATTGTGACTTTGGAAAAAAAGTAAATGAAGCCGCCAGTGTTTCAATTTCCCCATTTGTAAATTGAAATGTTTAATTCAGATCATGCATTAATTTATTTTTTAATTTTATTACACTGTGTATAATAAATTTTAAAGTATATTATGACACCTGGAATCATGTAGTCTTCATGCTACCCCTGTTGGATACAAATTGTCACTATTTTCATTCATAAGTGATACAACCAAGACACAGGTGTTCATGAAAATGTCTTAGTTCTATCAATAATATGATTTCTACTTTGTGGAATTGGCATTTGGAATATAAAACACCTCCTTGAGAAGACGATTCTAAGCTATTATTTACAAAAATATATAAAAATTATATTATATTTTCTGCCTCTAGAAATAATATCAGTATTCCTGGGTATTACTTAAATAGATCTATAGCTTTTAGCCTATTGTTTTAAACTGTGGCTTATACATTCATGACTTATTTCTCTTTATTTACTTTTGTATGCATAGAAACTTCTGACTAGAACTATCTATAAATTATTCATCGAATATCACATTCAAAATCTGTGGTTCAGGTCAGATTCCAAGATGTTTATGCTTAACATTCTGACATTGTCAGTGCTAAAGGGGATTGCAAAGCAGGAATTAACATTTGAATTAGTAATGTGTATAAAGTTATTTTTAAAACCATCACCATCTTTCTAAATTTTGTGTTATCTTACAATATTCGCCAAGTGAAAATGGATATTTTGCTCCTTCAGAGTTTGTGTAATTGATATATTTTGGAACATATTTTGAAAAAGTTACAAGTCAAGTTAAAAAACCATTTAGGTGAGCACAATTTTTAGGATTAATTAATGGGCTGTAACCTGAAAATGTAGACCATGGACAGAAATTCAGGACCTGTCTGCAACCCAGGCATGTGCCCCAACTGGATATCTAACCACTGACCTTTCAGTTGGAGAACTGATGCCCAACCCACTGAGCCACGGCAGTCAGGGCTTAAGTTCAAATGTCTCAAATACTTAATTTTTTCACAAGAATGTCTCATGTACTTTAATAAAAATAATAAAATATTACTTCCAAATTGGCATTATTTCTATAATTCTGGCTTGCCCATTTCTATCCTACATGTATCTCCAGGTTTTACTATAGAAAACAACTTACAATATTTAGCCTTTAAGACAGTTCAGGTCAATCAATTATTTTGTTCAACTTTTATCCTGTCTCTTGATATCATCATTGACATTCAGTAGGTTGTACCACTGAGGTATTAAATTAACCTCTGCAAACCTGAAATTCTGTAAAATATCAGGTAATAACTGCAGTTTCTCTTGATGGGAAACAGGCAAAATTAATAAACAATACCTAGGAACTGTTGTGGTGTATTTGAAAAAAAGTCAAGAAATACACTGACATTTAATATAATGTGATAAATATAAACTTTTTAACCCAAAATAAAATTAACTTTCAGTATACATGTGTCATCTAGTCATTTGTGAAAATATTCAGGATTTTTACTATAATAAAATTGCAACTACATTAGCATTTCAAATTATTGATATACAGTGGCAGTACAGGAAAAACTTAATTGAATTTGGTTAGTTACACTAACTGATTCATGCTTTAATTCTAGGATTTACTTGCAATATGTTTTAGATTGATTTTAACTTGTAGCAATACATAAATTAATTAACTTAATTTATGTATTACTAAATAATGATTATTAAATTTATAGTTAGTCAGTTAAATTTTCTAACATCACTTTATGTAGATTATTCCAGGGAGTAATTTCTACTCTCACACAAGATACCAATTAATATAGTTATAATTCCGTAAGAAATGGACATAAAAAATCAAAACTTTGGTTTTATGTGGAAAAGTATATGTTAAATACCTGGGAATCAAGACCCAGAAGAAGCAATGATGACAGCTCAATCCAAAGTTGTTTCCCAATGAATTGTGTTCTTTTTTCCAATCAATGAAAACAAATTACAAATTTCTAATTTCCAATTAATTAAAATGTAGGAGATTTTCAAACAAAAGCTGAATTGTGATGTCACTGTGTTATCTAAGATCTACCAAATTCTTTAATCATGTCTCTTAAAAATAATATGAATGAACATAGGGGCTCGCTAACATATTTAGTAAAAGATAAGTGGACGCGGAATTGGCCTTTTCATAGGTAAATGGCCGACTGCAGCCGATGTTCAATGGCGGGACCTGCTATGGCAGCAGACAAGGCATATATTGGAGACTCAGAGTGAATGGACACAGGCTGTTGGCATTTGGAAACTTACTCATGCATTGCAATGTTGATGGTGATTAGAAACTTCAAAGTGAATTTAAAAAGAACTGATCTATTGCTTTCAGAAATTGACAAGAAATTCACCCTTAAATGTTATTAGTTCCATTGTTTGGTATTTTCTCTCTCTCTCTTTTTCTCTCTTTCATCATTACAGTGGTATTACTGACTTGCATGTTTTAACCCAACTTAAAAATTGATTTTGTTTTCATTTGTTTTGTATGGCCAAGTGACTGCAGTGTGAATTTTCTTACTCTACACTAGATTCTTTTACCATTTTCTTAACACATTTGCGATTATATTGTATGTTCTGGATTTGGTTGGTTGGTTTTTTGTCAATATGGAAAACAGACATAACTAAACAGTATGCCTATCCATTGTTGAATACCGAGACACAGAGCAAAAAGAACATGCTCTTCAAACTCATTTTGATTATCCAATTCTTTAGCAACTTTCCCTTTAGTAAACATTCCTCCATTAACAGTTGTTCAGAGAGTAAGGCAGAAAACTTGAGAAGAAAATTTTAGAACCCCATTTAAAAAATTAATTGACAAGCATGTAATTTAAAGTTGCTAAATTATACTAGCATTGCAAATTGACAACAGCATAAAATATGTGTGGTTCCATTCTTCCCTGTGCTAATGAGTTAATTTATTGCAATCATGAGAAATGAGTATTCTCACTCAAGTAGATAAAACTCACATAGCGAAAATTATGGCTATTTGGAAGAATCAAATTGTAAGGACTGACAGTTTATCCGTTCATAAATTTTAAAGTATGAAAACTCTCATGTCAGAGGAAAGTAAGTGAAACGCTATTATGTCAAAATCGGAAACACTGGGGATACTCTGTCCTAGTTCTTTCCTTTTTTATCTCCAATCTGTCCCTTCAGCAATCAGCATGGGCTGTGTGTTAACACAGGTTTATAGAAATAGAAATGCGTGGCTCTCGCTCTGCCTCAAGGTGTTTTTATGTTGGGAAATAATCTTCAATCTTTTTGCAAACAGCTTCCTGAAGATATAATTAACATAGAAAAAAAGTACACGTTTAAATATTCAAATGGATAAATTTGGTATTTATACACTTACGAAACTGTACATTTTCATAATCAAGGTAATAAACATACCCATCACTCTCAAAATTTTCTTTTGCCTTTTTGTAATTCCTCCTACCAGCCCTTCAATACTATACCTAGTCTACCCAGATGACCACTGATGTGCTTTCTCTCATTACATATCATACAGATTAATTTGTATTTAATAAGTAGGATCATAGAGTACACATCTTTTTAAAGCTAGTTCATGTCTTTTATCAACCCATATGCAATTACTTGTGTTCTAGTTCGTTGAAGCTATGGCTCAGACAGCAGTTGCCACGGTCATGTTTATCACAGTGGCTGGTCATAAAAACTCCAGCGCCACCTTCATCTGAGGGACACTTGCCATAAAAGGGACAGATTTTGCATTCTAATCCAACTGTGTATTATCTCGGGACAGCCAGCTTAACCTTCTTTCTCTGTTGTTTATTCTTCTTGGGAGTGGTGTAAAACCTTTTCCTTAGCACTGCCGTGAGTCTCAACACAAGAAAAAAGTCGACTCCTTGGAATGCGTAGTCAGATAAAGTGTGCTTACCCAGTTGCTTGCCAGCAAAGATCGGTCTTTGCTCCTCAGTAGGAAATCCTCCTTCATCCTGGATCTTGGTCTTTACATTTTCTTTCGCATCTAGAGATTCATGCTCTAGAGTAATCATCTTCCTCTGCATAAGTGTCTTCATGAAAATTTGCATCTTGCAACTGGTTCCACTGGGGTGGGAGGAAAGGAAGATGCAGGTTAGACCTGGGGGGCACAGAAGAAGGCGCTGGTTAGGTTGCTAGCTCTGGAGCAACCCAGAAGCACATACTCAATGCAGATGGCTAATCAGAAAAGAGCATTTTTTAATCTGTGCCCTACATCTTTTTGATTAATTAGAGAGAGAGAAACACCGATGTGAGAGGGAAGTATCAGTAGGTTGCTCCTGCAGGTGCCCTGACTGGGAATCAAGCCTGCAACCTAGACATGTGCCCTTGTAATGGCACAGCATGTGATTGGGCTGCTTGTCACCTTGTGTATACATGCCCAAAGATTTGTGTTGAAGGAAATGGATTTTTATTAACATGTTTTCAACTTTGGGTGGGTGGGGCTTGAGGGCTTTACTGCTCTGAGCCCTTCTCTCCCGGGAGACCCAGAACTTCTCTTACTCCCCAAAAGATTACAAGCCAAACCTATACCCAGAAGTTTCCCATTTCCTTATCTGTCCTTTTGCAGCTTAAGCTGGGCACAGAAACAGATCTCCACCCTGTCTGGAATGTGCACACGTGCATTTCAGAGTTGACACCCCTCTGCCACAGCGCCCTCTCTCAGGATTTGGGGTGCACTGTTTTCAGTCTCAATTTAGCAGTCCAAGACCCTTGTGCCATGCTGCACTGGGTCATAGTGTCCCAGAGGCTGGAGCCCAGGCAGACACATGTCCCACTGCAGGACCTTGCCTCCAAGAGAAACTTCCAACCACAGTAGGCCTAAGTCCCTGGTGGGCCCTGCGGCTGCTTGTCCAAAGAGTGCGCCTGTTCATGCAGAGAGCAAGGGCCAGGACCCAGAGCATCCAAGTGCCAAAGCAAGAGAACCAAGAGCCAAGTGAGCGAAGAGCTGAGAGAACACTAGCTTCTTCTTGCCCCCTTTATTAGAAGTCTTCTCCTCCAAATACAATGTACTCCAGAATCCAGTGGTAGTGTCCAGCTTTCCAACCAATGAGGCCAGCGTCTGCCACATTTTCTTTTGCCCCTCCTAATCTTCTAAGGAGAAATCTTCTCCCACAGCCCCTCCCTGCTGGGAAGGCACAGGCTGCCTGGTTGTCAGGGTAACCGGTAACCTGCATGCTCTGTAACAGTTGATAGCTGCTTTTGTTATGCAATGTGCCTTAAGCACTGTGCCGTCTGCTCTGTTGGCTACTCCTTGCCTTGGAAAAGGCAGGGTGCTTGTAATCTGCACCCTTGGCAGCTTTCCCCACCCTCCCACCTTTCCTGGCAAGAGGGGAAGCAGCCTCCTGCTGGATTTGGAGGGAGACTCCCTGCTTTCCAGGGATCTGACCTGCTTTCCAGGGATCTCATGTCCACCTTGATAGAGGATCAAACCAACAACCTTATGGTACATGGGACAAAGCTTCAGCCAACTGAGTACCCAGCCAGGGCAAGTGTGTATTATATTTTTATTCTGTCATCTTTCACTTAGTATAACTATTTTGAGACATTGTGTTGTTGTGTATATTAACAGATCATTTATTTTATTGCTGGGTAGTATTCTATTGCATGGGTGTTGATAGACTATGATTTGTCTCTCCATTCACCTGTTTTGTTTTTGCAAGGTTTGTTGAGATGTAATTAAAATATAACATTGTATAAGTTTAATGTGTACAGTGTGATGATTTGATATACATGTATTCCAGAGTTCTTACCATAATACAGTTAGTTAACACATCCTTTGATCTAACATAATTTCTATTTTTTGTTTTGATGGTCATGGTGGTAAGAAAATTAAAGTTCTTGACTCTTAGCAACTTTTCCATATACAATGCAGAATTTTTTCAGGGTAACCTTTGGCAAGTTAAAGAATATGGGGAAATGCACTAAACTTTGGGATTTCAATTCTTCCTACAAGATAAAAGGCAGAAACTAAATTTTTATTGAATTTTGATCTTTTCCAAATTAAAATTGCCCCAGATAAGACTAAACTATTTATATCAGTGAAGAGATTGGGACAATACTCTTAGAGACCTAAGAGTATCTTGAATCCTTTATTTTTCTGAATTAAGGGAACCAAAATAAGCTTTTATGACATGTTCTTTCTGAAACACCCTTGTTGGTCGGCATTGCTCAAGTTGGAAGAGATTAAAAAGAGTTAACAATCATTCATTATTCGAATATACTTTTTTATACTATTATTGCCTATGTACGTTTCTTTAATCAAAATCATATAGTTCCAAAAACATACTGTGGACATTGGTATTTTGCAAAGCTGCAGAACAGCTCTGGCTGGCATGGCTCAGTTGGCTGGACACTGTCCCGCAAAGAAAATGTCACTGGTTCGATTCCTGGTCAGGGCACATTCCTGGGTTGCGGCCCAGTCCCCAGTTGCGGCATGTGCAAGAGGCAACCGATTGACATTTCTCTCCCACATTGATGTTTCTCTCTCTCTACAAATAAAGAAAGAAAGTCTTGAAAAACTGCAAAACATACAATTTAACATATCTAGCTACTGGCATTCAAAGTCAAATAGAAAAGTAATAAAAAAGTAAAAGAGAAATCATGGTTAAAAAGTACTTAAGATCATGACTATGTGTCTGTTGTACAACGCATGTGGTTAAATGAGTTTTTCTTTAAGGATTTAAGTTCTCTCATCACTATAGTTGTAAAATGTGTATCTCTCCAATTTTGTTTATAAAAAACTAACGCTAAAAGGGCTTGTTCCACCCCAATAACCGATATTATTTGTTTTTGCTACATGGATCTTCACATTAAAAAAAATGTACCAGTACTGTTGACTTGCAAAAATGTGTTTCAAGGACCACTGATTACACACTTCATCAATGTCAAAACTTTAGGTGCGGTGAGAGGTGATGTTTCCTTGTGGTGTCAATTCCCTTCCCCCCACGGGGTAACTCTGCCTTCACTCCCCATGAGTCGCGCATTTGCATTGCACTGGGCTGCCCCTGGGACAGCTGGCCCATGGCTGTGCCTCCACATTCCCTTGTCGAGTCATGCTGTGTGGAGCTGTGCCTCAGCGAGTGTTTCCTCCTCGCCCCACGCTATCGCAGCTGCCATCCTGATGTCATCTGTCTTCTGTGGATGTCGTCCCCACTGGCGCTGTGTCACAGTGCGCATCGCCTCACTGCTGAGCCTTTGGCGCAGACCCAGGAACTGGAATTCGGCAATCCTTGTGAATGAAAGCTTTTGACTATATGCTCACTCACTGTAAGTACATTGAAACTTTACAAGCAGGGCAGAAATAAATTTTATATGCATGCCTAGATGAATGACTGCAAAGAAATTCAATACATTTACTGAGAAGTTCAATGTTAATTTAGAATGAGTAGAAATATACATATTCTGCATTAGTCAGAATTCTTCAGAAAAATAGGACTAATAGGATATATATATATATACATACATATATATAATATGTGCATAGTTTATTATACAGAATTACCTCACATGATTATGGAGGCTAACAAGTTCAAATCTGTATTATGGGCTGGCTACGTCCTACAGTATGTAGTTTGAGACCCAGGGAGCAGTTGGTGCAGAAGTCTGAAGGTAGTTTGCTGGAGAATTCTCTCTTGCTCAAGAAGGAGAAAGGGTTGTGGTGCAGGGTTAGGTGAAAAAGAGGAAGGGATTAAGGGAAAATGCATAGACACAGAGAGCAGCGTGGTGCTTTGGTGATTGCCAGAGGGAAAGCAGGTGGAGGAAGGTAGCAGAGGGTAAAGGGGGGCTAAATCATGATGGAGGGAAATTTGCTTGAGGGTGGTGTTTATGTAATATAGAACTGCACACCTGGAGCTTATCTGATTTTATTAATCAGTGTCACCCCAATGAAGTCAGTTAAAAATAAAGCAAAAGCACTGAAAATGTATTTAAATTTCAAAAAAGGAAAAATGAAAAAGAGAAAAGGAAAGCTGGTCTTTTTATCGGATTCGGGCTTTCAACTGATTAAATGAGGCCCTCTCACATTATGAAAAGCAGTTTGTTCTATTTAAAATTCACCAGGTTAAATGTTAATTTCATTCAAAGATGCCCTGCAAGTTGACACATAACACTAATCATCACTTAATCCATATCACAGAATCCATATCATAATATATTCACTTAGTTTTAAATAAGTGATTTTACTTCAAATTAAACATTTTCATTGTTCATTTAATCTAGTGGTGTGCAACTTGGTGATCTGTATTTTTTCGATTCCAAAATTACTGTAAATAACTGATCTGAAGCTTTGATTTAAATAATACCATATTGTCAGTATTTATTACTGACAACTGTGAGGTTAACAAATATAGTATTTTTTTAAAGACATTATTTATTTTTATGTTTAGACAGAGGGGAAGGAAAGGAGAAAGAGGGAGAGACACGTCAATGTGTGGCCCCGCACTGGGTAACTGGCCTGTAACGCAGGCATGTGTCTTGACTGGGAATCGAACCAGCAAACCTTTGTGTCACAGGCTGGCATTCAAAACACAGAGCCACACAAGACAGGACAAGTATTAAGATATCATTTATAAACTAATATTTCTCCTTTTTTCTGCTTTGATTTTTACTGAGGAATCAATGACTTTCATTAACATTAATATATATTTTTTAAAAAATGGGGACTTGGTATTAGGTTTGTGATCAAAGAAAATAAAATAAACTCATATCATCAAGTTTCCATTCAATTTATGTTTATATCAAAATGAATATAAAGAATGTTGCCACAAGAAATCAAAAATAAAGTTTGTAAAATGAAATACACTCAGTTGAAGCTGAATGAATTAATGTGATTGTGGTTTGTGTCAAGGACTATTGCATTCTTGGAAACACTGTGCTATAGTAATGAGGCAAATTTTAACACAGGAACATGAAGGAAAAATTTCAAGGGAAAAACACAATATGGTAAAACTGAAAATAGATGGACATGAAGATTATGTGTCTTACATATTTGAAAATATGTTCAGCACTTAAAATGCAAAATAAATTTTGGGGAAAAAAGAAACTACACTCATGTTCATAATGAAAAGTGAACATATACATCCAAATTTTTTTTAAATAAATATAAATAAAATACTTTGAGGACAAAAAATAAAGATGGTTTAAGAAAGGTAGTGTTTACATAATCTAGTAGTTTATTATACACTGGCTTGACTAGAGGGAGTTCCATGTAAAATATTTATTTCTTTTCTTTTTTTTTAATTTTATTTATTTATCTTTAGAGGGGAAGGGAAGGAGACAGGGAGAGAAGTATCAATGTATGGTTGCCTCTCGTGCATCCCCTGCTGGGAACTGGCCTGCAACCCAGGCATGTGCCCTGACTGGGAATCGAACCATGATCCTTTGGTTCCCAGGCCCGCGCTCAATCCACAGAGCTATACCAGCCAGGGCTTATTTCTTTTAATGTATGTTTACAATCCAGTGAGACAAACTGTCGAAATAATAAAATATTCAATTAGAGATCGCATGTAGTCATGCACACACACACAAAACTCATGTTAGAGTTCAGGTAGTTAATCTTGCGTTTAAGGAAGGAAATTTTATTATATGTACTTCATTTGAGTTGTGGAGACAAAAAAGACTGAGGTCATGAAAGCATTGCTACTTGCTGTGTGGATGTTCCCGAGGACACATGGAGTGTCGAGAGCTGCTGGAAATAAGAAAGGAGACACAGAAACCCGCATGACCTACGGAAAAGTAGGTGTGCTAGACAGAGCATGTGTCTTAGGATTTTCTCTGATCTCCTTGTTCGCACATTAATTTGACACCAAGATTACATGTCATTCCTCCTCTCCCGATAGCAAGCTGTGTGGATTCTGTGTCTCGCAACGGTTAAGGTGTCCTAAAGAAATTAAGGGGTGGAAGTGATCATTCATTCGACACACATAAAGATCCGCCAGAAGTTTTGTTCAAAGCTGAAGGTGCCAAGACGAGAACTCCTCATAAATCCGGGAAGACTTGCACAAAGGTTTATGGAAACCACCTTTGTAGTTAGTAAGGAGTCTCATTGGAGGACATTAACTGAGAAAAAACTAACACTTTAAGGCACCAAGGTTCCAAACCCCCGACAGCAGGGGAAAGACTGGCAACCTTCTACTTTTTTTTCTTTCTATTCAATAGGCACTTCCCAAAAGATAACACTTTTACAATTAAAACACAGGAAGAGAGTGGATTTTAAAATGCCATTATGCAGCATTTTTGCAATTAGAATATCTAATTCTGAATCACTTTCTGTGTAAATCACTCTGCTACATTTAATAATATCACAACTTCTATTATTTTTGAATGTATAAAATTTAATAAAGTATGATTTGATATTTTAAAAGCACTAGGATTATTTTATAATTAAATCTGTTTATCTTTGCATCATTCAGCTGAGGCTGTTGACAAGAAATGCAGATAAATTCTATAAGTCTATAGGAGATTTATTTTGTCTGTTTCATAAAAGGTATATAAACACATATAGATATTTTTCTCTATATTTTGTTTAACAAAATTGAATCAAATTGAAATGCTGTATTTACTTTCAGTGAAATATGCACACCTTCATCTAACTTACAAAGTGCACTTTTATAGATCTTTGTTTACTAAAGGTCTTTTTTTGATAATTTCTCTTAATCTATTGCTGACTATACAGCCTTATTGAGTAAGTTCAGAGAAAAAAAAAGTCTGAAGTTTCCTGATTAACAACTCATGTATTCATCATTGTATAATGCAATTCCATAGTTTTGTTTTATGTTATTTTTAGCTATTTCATTTTTATATACATTTTATCCTTAAAATGGTATTTGGCATCTTTCAATTGCATTCTGTATTTATTTTGTTTCTATCATTTGCAATGTGGCTCTGTGTTGTGGCTTAAGGACTAAATGATTTTATTTTCAGTAAGACTATAAAGTAATAATGATATTTTTATGACTTGTAACTATAAATGATATATTTAATTATTGTCATCTTTTTTTCCTTTGTCTAGGAAAGTTTAGTTGAGGTTTCATTTAATAGTTTTCACTGACATATGAAGGTGTATGTAGCGATTATGGAAATAAATGCATTGCATTAATATTTCTGTTAAATACTGGAGCTATAAAATATTTTGATACATAAAATTTTGCCAAATATATAACAGATTTTGACAAATTACAGAATGCTATTAAATACACATGTGATATTTTTAAATGCTAAACTTTGTAAAATATATACCTTTCTAAATGTCACTGTGAGAGTGTTGCCAGTTTAATTAGGTAAATTCATTTCATTAATTACTATTAATAAGTAACATGCTCATGTTTTCTAATATTTGTATAGCCTAGGGAAGATCAATAGAAGCAATAATGGCCATTCATGGTCTTTGTTGAGAAAGACAAGAGAAAAGAGTCTGTGGAAATGCACACTGAAATCTCTGTAGAACCCTAAATGAGTGAAAATAATCTTTATTATCTTGGAAGCAAATTGACATCTGGATTCAGGTGCAGAATGGGGGCCCCCTGCTTCTCCACATTAGTGCACTAAATTAGCAATCAACTAGTTCATTGTGAAATCAACTGCTGTTTCCAAACAAAGAATGCCAGCATCCAATGTCAGGGTTGCTAAGTGCCTGATTACACTAAGACAATGTTGGCTGCCAAAAGCTCTCCTCCAGTCTGGCTTGAACACTAAAGCCGAGAGGCATTTGGTATGCAGAGCAGAACCCTGGTCAAACATGGGTAATTGAAAGATTTAAATTAGGTTGCTTGTGTGTGGCTCTCTTTTTTTACTATCACATCCTTATGTTTATCCTAGCCATGCAAAGGGTCTGTTTGGATGTGTATGCTCTTTATAAGAAAAGATGTAAAGATCCTCTAACACATCCAATGGTATATTTTTATACTTGTTCGATGTTCGTCAGTCCTGCAGTGGATGTAAGAATTGTGTACATTCGGTTTTATTTTACCCAATTGCTGTGAGCTGCAGGAGCCCCTGGTTGTAATAAGGGACTAACAACCACTTTCTCAAAATTATATTAGATGTTCCCAGTGAAAATATACCCAGAAGCATTTTCTCAGCTAGGACTCCTCACACAAAAACACATTCCTATGCCTGTGTGAAGCCTTGGTATTAGCACCAGTGGCTCTCTAAAAATAAGTAAGTTGACTGATGATTTGGGAAAAGCAGGAAAATGAAGGTTATTCCCTTCCAGAATATGGTTCTACTGTTTGATCACTGAACAAACTAGTCCTTAGTCTTAACCCTAATTTACTTAAAGCTCTTGTTTCTTCCCATTATTGTTCCCCCTTGAATTCCACACTTAACCAATGCAATAGGAATAAAAATGCTTTGGACTCTCAAATTTATATTATGTAAATAGCAAAGGTTTGACTCTTTTACTTTTATATCCAACTATGTTCTGTCATTTCTAGCTGGAACATGTTGTTATGTTCCAATTAAACTGGCTACCACAGAATTTTTATTCTGGCAATGATATTTAATACCCCTTATTTCACATGTTATGAATGTGTCATTTCTTTTTGCCTCTTTTGCCTTCCTGCAATATCCTGGATGTGTTTAGGCCCCCAGCACTTCTTGAATTCTAATTGTTTCCTTTTTGTTCAGTGTCATCCCATGAAAGATATACGGGACACTCCCTTGTCACTCCTTTAAATAACTAGCCATGTACGATAGGATAAAGATAAATCTCTTCTGGGAACACATTGAGGGTCCTCCACAATTTCGATCCTGTCTACATTGCAAAACTCATCTTTTACCCGCCCTGACCTGACCCTTAATGAAGCAGCACCCTAGATGTCTTACAGTTCACAGAAAAACTATGTTGTTCAGTGCCACATTCATTCAATTATTTACTGTGTTACAAAATACAAATTAGCCCCTGCAGAGGGGTTCTCTGAAGTTCCCCTACAGAGAACTTCACTGGCCCTTTGCTCACTCTCTTCTTCCCAGTAGATGCTTTCCTCCTACTCCAAGTTCATTCTTCTTCTTAATTTTTTGCATGTGTTGTAATGGTCAGTTTTGTGTGTCAGCTTGAATGGTCCAAGGGTGGCCAGTTTAAACGTATTTCTAGATGTGCCTCTGAGGGTGTTTCCAGATGAGATTAGCATTTGAGGCAGTGAGCACAATAAAGCGATGTCCTTCCCAGTGTGAGTGGGCGTCGACCAATTCACTGAGGACCTAAACAAAAAGAAAAGGTTTGGGGAAGGAGAGACTTACCCACTTTCGCTCCCTGTCTGCCTGCTTGAGCTGGGACATCCATTTTTCCTGTCCTTGAACTAGAATTACACCACTGGCTCCCCTTGGTCAGGCCTTGGGGCTTGGACTGGAATGAGGCCAGTGGCTCTTCTCAGTCTGCAGCTTGAAGACAGTAAATCATGGGACTTTGCAATGACTCAACTGCATGAACCAACTCTTCATAATAAATCTCTTTTTATATCAATGTTTTATTAATTCTGTGTCTCTGGAGAGCTCTAGTATAAGTGCAATGTTATTCAGAAATTTAGTTGTGACCTCCTTGCAAGTTTCAAGTTTCTTCACCTTCGACTTTCTTACAGATCTACAACTACCTCTGACTCTGTAAATCTAACTGTAACTCTCTGCCCACCTGACACTGTGCCTCCTTCTTGGTTGTAGGAGGAACCAGATGCAACCAGTTATCCTTCACCTTAAAAGGGATATAAAGAAAAATAGGGATGAGATTCTTTACTAAGATTTAGTTAATTTTTTGAAAAACATTACAATTACATATGTCTGGAAAATAGTGCAAGGTGCACGTATTACATGGGCTTAGAAAATTTAGAGTCCATTGTTTTTTTTTTAAGCTGATGATTTACAAGTTTCTAAGTTTCGATTGGAAAACACAATTTTTAAATAAAGACAACTTGACATTTTAGTCATTATCAGATAGAAGTTATGGCATAAACAAGAAGAAAAATATGTCTGTGGCATTGGGGCACATTCTGCTCATTTTGAAGAGTTACAGAGGTTACTCTTCAAGGCTGATGTGAAGGAAGAAAGAAAATAGGGTTAAGTGTTGTGGCATAAATGGATTAGTGATTTATAGAGTGGACGTGACAGTTTCAGAATTTCTTTTAGAGCACTTGCCTGCTTTGTGTGTGTAGGATTTTACTTGAGTTCAGGTACCTCAGATGTATCCATGTTTTTAGCCAATATTTTGTCATTATTGTTTAACACATTTCTATTCCAACATAACTTAGGACCCATGCAAGATACACATACAAGACAATGTCCACTCCCTCTGTGGTCGGGTATAAGCTAAAGTTACTGAAGGTAACATTTTCCATGGCAGCAGTGAGTACAAAATTTGGAGTCATGCCCAACTGAGTTTCAGTCTTGCCCATGTCACCTACTAATCGTGTGATTATTAACAAGATTTTAATTTCTGTAGTCCTCAATCCCTCATTGTAAAAGTAGAAGCAATGATAATACCAACATCAGCTATTATGGGGATTAAATAAGATGACAGGCACCTGGACGTAATTACATGCCCAGTAATTTTCTATTTATTAGTAATGTGGTATGTCTCCTCTAACATCTGTGCTATTGCCTTAAATATTCTCTTCTTAAAATTAAAAGTCTGGCTAATGTTTTTAGTGGTTGTTAGAATTTTAAATAATTGAAGGTGAATCTTGATTTAGATAAACATTGAGAATCGATTTTCACAAAGAACGTACCTAAATATCTGTCACTTAGTAGTTTATATAGTACTACTATATGAGACAAGCCTATTGGAATATGTACGTAAATAAGGTTATATAGTGTCTGTTCTAGAAGAATGACTTAATTTGTATGTTTGAAAGTTTTAATGCATACAAAATACCATGAATTCTTATTTTGACAAGCAAATATTACATCAAAACACAGATGGAGTAATACGTTCTAAAATTTGCATATGAGAACTTGAATAATTTGATAGGGTATCAATATCAAAAATAGTGACTTAACTAATTTAGGTCAGTGACAGAAACAGGAGCACAGGAAAAAAGGATGAAAATAAAAGGGTGTGCCTTTTTTTGAAGAGTCAAAAGAAAATGTTCATTATTTAGAAGTGTGACTAGTGTCCCATGTTTAATCCATGAAACCATTTTATATGGAATTCAGCCCATACTGATCTTCATGTATTGTCCCTTTCTGACCAAGTTAATTTTCCTCCCTTTCCCACGTGGGCATAGAATGGCAACATTAGTCCAGGTAGAGATCGAATTAAGTCACAATTCTATAATTGTAGCTCACAATTCTTCTATCATAATTTTCAAATATTTTGAAACATTTTATTCCCAATAGTGATTTATAATTTTATACAAAGTAAAGTAAAACTCATCATTCATTTGAAAAAATAATTGTTTGAATGTCCAATGAAGAGTACATGGGATGCATTTTGTGGACTTTAGTCTTTCAACAGGTATTATTGGGACGCACAGTTCCGTATCGCATGCCAGATAATAGAAATACACCTTTGTAAAACACAGACATAGTTTCTACTTTCATGAACCTGTGTATTTGCATACCTTGATGTATTAAATGAGCAGCTCCAGGCAATATTGTTTCCAAGTCTCATTATCTTTCATTCGAACACTCTACATTTTTATCAACATATAATTATCATATAACATAATTGGTATAAATAAATAATATCAATAGGTAGAAGGAATTGTGCATTAATTGAGTAAATTATGACTGGGACACACAGCTTTAGTTTGGTACCAGAGATCAACTACATACAGCAGAGAATGATGTGGCTAAAAGTTTTACAATAATTTACTAATTACTACAACATTTGAAAGCTTAAGATATTTTGAGACATTAATGATGAAGCTTCCACTTATATATTGTATATATGGCCCAGTCCAACTAAGACAAAAAAATTAATCATCACAGCATAATAGGAGGGGTAGGCAGCAAAATGATGGAGTCCATGCATTTGAATCACAGTGCCAGGATTCTTGTATTAAATCTTAAACTGTATAGTTATTCCACTTCATCGAACTCTGGGTTTTAAAACAGGAAGGTGTTC
>PVKM010024119.1:0-20741 GCA_004027735.1 Carollia perspicillata
GTCTGGGTAGATCAATAATGAATAAGATTAAGTGAGTAACAACAACAACAAAAACTAAAATCTACCAGCGACAAAAAGCTGAGGACAGGGGAGCTACAGTACTGGATTCTAACAAACATGTCAAGAATTAACACCAATATTTCTTAAACTCTTTCAAACAACTGAAGAAAAGGGAGCCTTTCCAAACTCATTTTGAGTGGTCAGAACTACCCTGAGACCAAAGACAGATGAAGACACTACAGGAGAAAAACCACAGGCCAATATTCCTGATGAACTTAGATGCAAAAATCTTCAACAAAATACTAGCAAACCGAATTCAACAGCACATTAGCGGGGTCATACACCATGAGCAGGTGGAATTTATCCCCTGAATGCAAGGACGGCTCAAAATAATGTGTCATACCACATTAACAGATTAAGAATATAAAAATCATATGACCATCTCAATATATGCAGAAAAAGTATTTGACAAAATGTACTACCATTTCATGATAAAACCTCCTGAAACTAGTTATAGAAGAAATTTATCATAGCACAATAAAGACCATATATGAAAAGTCCATAGCTAGCATCTAAATTGTTACATTTATAAGCATTAAACTGTTTGTAGTACTTGTCTTATCCTTTTAATAGTTGTAAGAGTAGTAATAATATCTCCTCTTTTATTCCTGATATTGTTGGTGTTTGCCTTCTCACTTGTTTTTCTTGCTGAGTCTTGCAAACAAGATAGATTTTTTATTTTATTGATCCTTTCAAATAATAGGCTTTTGGTTTTACTGATTTTCTGACCTTTTTCTCTTGTCATCAATTTCTGCTCTACCATAATTTTTCTTTTCACTTTCCTGCTTTAAGTTCATTTTTTTCTTATTTGTCTCATGGCTTAACATGGAACTTCACATTATTGATTTTAGATTTTTCTTGTTTCTAATATAAGGATTCTATGTTGTAAATTTTCCACTAAGCAATATTTTTGCAGCATTTTATACTTTTTTAAATTGTGGTAAGAACATATAACATGAGATCTACCCTCATAACAAATATTTAAATTCAAAATGAAGTGCCGTTAAATAGAGGCACTATCTTCTATAGAAGACATCTAGAACTTAATCATTTTACACAACAGAAAATTTATACTCATTGAGCAGCAACTCCCCGTTTCTCCTTCCTCCAACCACTGGCGACAATTTGCACTCTGCTTCTACGGGTTTGACTAGGGTTACTTCAAAAAAGAGAAATGCCCATAGGCTGTAGGGAGCAGGTCATAACTTGAACAGAAAGGTGTTATAGTAACTTGCCCATAAACATTTTATGCATTTTTTACTATATATCACATATTTTAAAGAAATTTGTTCTGTAGTATTACAAATCCATTTTAATTATTATAGAATGTAATAACTGCATAAAGGATGATTTCTGAGAGGACACCTACTAAATTCATAATAAATGGTTATTTTTGGAAAAATAAATGGTGCAAAGTTCTTAAGTTTGGCTAAGGGAGTTTTCATTTCACCTGGGTTATTTGAAATTTTCACAGAAATAAATTTATTTATGACTTGGATAATCAATAGAAAACAAAGAATCCAACAAGTAAATAAATGGGGCACATCAATTTTAAAAATATTTAAGAAACTGCCCTCACTAGTGTGGCTGGACATCATCTTGCAGAGTGATAGGTTGCTGGTTCAATTCCTGGTCAGGGCACATGCCTATTGTTGTGGGTTCAATCCCAGGTCGGGGTACATAAGAGAGGCAACCAATTGATGTTTATCTCTTGCATTGATGTTTCTCTCCTCTTTATCCCTCCCTTCCCCTCTCTCTAAAAAATAAATAAATAACATTTAAAAAATTATGATCTCCCAAAGAATATGTTTGCATTCTAATCCCTGTAATTAGTTAATGTGGTTTTATTTGAAGAAGAAAAAGAAGAGTCTTTGTAGATATAATGAAGTTAAGAGGCTCAGTGTGAGATTACCCTGGATTACCTGGGTTCACGTTAAATCCAACAACAAATGTCCTTAAAACAGAAGCATGAAAAGCAGATAAGAAGGCCACAGGAAGATAGAGCCAGATATTGGGGTTGATGTAGCCATAGAAAATGCCAATAGCCAACAGAAGTTTTAAAAAGCAAGAAAGTATTCTCCCCAGGGCCTCCTGATAGAGTGTGGCCTCCTCAACTATTGCTGTTGCTCTGAACCACCCAGTTTATGGTAATTTGGTATGGTAAATGCAGGAAGTTAGTACAGGAAGCACCACCTATTGTGGGTCTTATTCCACAACACAACATAATCTACATAATACATTAAGTGTATGGACCCCAAGCTTAATCTTATATTTAAAAATACTTTCAGAAGTATTGACTATTAGTACTATGGTGATATTCTTTTTCTTTTTCTATTGTCTAGTTTTTAAATAAATTTCACACAAATTATTTTCATGTTTAAATTAGAACCTGGGTATTTGTTTAAAAGTTTGTCTTTATCAAGTGGTGTTCTGGTGAATGTTTAAAGTGTGGTTCTCTGGAAGGAAAAAACAATTTGTAGCATTTACTGATCTTTGTGGCGTGAATACTCCCGCCTGGCCTATGTCAAGTTACCTGAATGATGTTGTTGAATGTACAACTGACAAAAGATTAGTACAATATGCTCTTACACACTTGTGTGAGCCAGCTTCAGCACACCACTGCATGTAACTAAGTCACACAAGACAAGTCAATATATGAAAAATATATTCACTCTTACGTAACTAACTTTAACTAATTAGAACTATAACATATAATACTGAATATACATCTATTCCAAAAAGGAGAAAACCCTAGAGCTATTGCTTTATCTAATTTATTTCCCTTTTACACAGTTTAATCTGATACGGGAACTATGAAATGTCATCATAATACCAGAGGAGAAATAAGGAAATAAGCTAGAACTAATAGAAACTGTGTCGACAAATTTTTGCTATAATTTAAAAATATTGTAAGGAAATCAGACAACTGGATACAAAATATCAATTTCATAATAAGAGAACATTAGTTAATTAGAAAGAATTAAAATCCAAGAGGAAAGGTTTCAATTTCCTTAGAAGAACATAATTCAGTGCGTGGAGAAAGAAGGCAAATTCCTTGAACTAGAAGAACTTTTAATTAAAATGCTAATACTGGTGTTTAATTACAGCACTAACCTGCCTTCTTTGTTCATTTGATCACCATATCCCACAGTTTTCACAATAGTTAACTTCAACTGCACATTGCTTTCCTGGAGTTCATACGTCCGAATTTTAAGTTCAACACTTGGGTTAAAATGAGAGGATTTTTTTTCTTTCAAATTCGTATTAAACAATGCATCAATCAGTGTTGATTTTCCAAGTCCAGTTTCCCCTGTAGTAAACATAGATACGTCATATAGGGGCTTCAGATGGCGGAGAAGTAGCACTCTAACCCCTAGAGTGGTTTCAAGGGTCCCAAACACGTCAAAGACAGCGGTGTCCTTGAAAATATACATGCTACCCCTGACACCTTTAGCCATTAACATAATATAGAAAGAAAATATACACAAAGCTCTACCAGATTTTGAAAATCCAAAACATTTAAAGAAAAAAAGTTTAAGTAATATGGTTAAGAAGATGGAAACCAATCTAAACATGAAGATATGTTTTTGAATTAACAGTGTCAGGTTTTTACTGCTGTAGATAAGTTGAAATGAGCATTTGGAAAAATTAAGTAGTAATTCAGAGAAGTTTGGTACTTACCCACACAGAGAATATTAAGAGAAAATCCTTTTTGAATAGCTCTGTTCACCAACTGATGAGGCAAACATTCAAAACCAAAGTGACCAAGCATAGTTAAACCACGGATATTATTTTCTCTTTGCTTAAAGAAAACACAAGTTAAAAGATTTTATTTAGAATAGAAATTATCATTTTAAAACATAATTATAATATTTCTAAGAAATTAAAAGTATTATCATACCTCAGGCAAGCTGCAAATGAAGTAAACTTGGGAGCAAAGAAATCTATGTCCAGATACATTGATTTTGCTTTCATTTTTATAAATAGTGAATCTATCTGTGACCACACTCAAACAGACTGTATTTTGAAATTAAAAAATAGAAAATTTAAAAATACCACAAGAAAGTCCAGTGTATTACTTGAAAATAATAAATTATTTTTCATGGAAATAAAGGAAAAATTAGCATACTTTTATTCTGTTTCAGTGTGTTAATATATCTAAGAAACTCAATATATGTTAATATGTGTACAAAAACCAAAGTCAATTTGAAATTTTAAAAAAGACAGCAAAAACTTTGACTGTAAATTTACCATATGCCCTCTGAGAACCTGTGTTCTATCAAATTGTTAAAGGCAGCCACTGCTAATAATACCAACCTAGAAAACTAGAAATCCATAAATATTATTTGTAAAGTTACCAACTGATTATTTTTAAATGGTGAAAAAAAAATTCAAAGGCTTAACAATCTGTATTACTTTAACCCTTGTAAACCTCTTCCAAATAACTAGAAAATTTCACAAATGTTTATATGGAAAAGTGTTTACTGTAGCTCTCTATTTAACATTCAAATGTATGACTCCCTGAAATAACAGAATATACAAATAAATGACAATTATTCACACATTAGGATATTCTTAAGTTATTAGAGATATTTATGGAGAATACTTTAGTAAGTTGAAAACTACTTTATGTGAAGACATTTAGTTGAAAAGGTGAGATACAAAACTGCATGTATATTCCTAGCTCATGGTAACACCAGAATAACTTGTAGCCCCTCTTTTCACACTAACAATTAAAACAACTGTTTGAAGGCACTGAAAGGGAAAGAAAAGCAGACAAAACAGGAAGAAATAAAACCCTGGAAAGAAGGACAGCATAATAGGTAAAATTATATTTACGCACACATTCTCTTGAATCTACTGCCCAGTAAATGAGTTGCTTGGGAAGTAAAGAACAAGCTGAGAGGGACGATCTTGGGCTGTGAAAGCTAAGAGATTGGCGCTGTCAAAATACTTGAATATTGAGAAAGAAATCCTGGAAGAGCAAGCCACAGAGGGGAGAGATATAAAATCTTCAAATTTTAGAATGCTTAGCTTGTGTGTGCAAGCATGATGACAAAGAGATCAGTGGCAAGTGAGAGAAGAGTTGTCATTCCGAAAGTTCTGAGCTGATATTTCAGAAGGGGTCCAGTGAAGACCTAAGGGTACAGAGATTGGAGTTCAGGTTTTTCCCAAGTTATATGAGTTTCATCCACATTGGGAATGAAGAAGTCAAGTTGTCACTTCCTGCAGATGACATGATTCTTTATATAGAAAATCCTAAAGACTCTATCAAATAAGTATTAGAAACAATAAACAAATACATAAAGTTGTTGGATACAAAATCAATGCACAAGAATCCATTGTGTTCCTATATACTAATAATGTAATTTCAGAAATAGAAATAGAAATAAAGCAATTCCATTTAAATTCCAATAAAAAGAATAAAATGCCTAGGAATAAACTTAACAAAGAGTCTGAATGACCTATACACTGTAAACTACAAGACATTATTTTTTAAAAATTGAAGAAATGAAGATATTCCAAGTTCATGGATTGAAAGAGTCAACACAGATAAAATGCCCATATTGCCCTAAGCAATATACAGATTTAATGCAATTTCTATCAAAATCCCAACAGCATTTTTCAAAGAAATAGAACAAAAAAATATCAAATTTGTATGGAACTGCAAAATACCCAGAATAGCCAAAGCAATTCTGAGGAAAAAAATGAACAAAGCCAGAGGTACACACTCTTTGACTTCAAACAATACTACAAAGCTACAATAATCAGAGCAACATGTTGTTGGCAAAAAAAAAAAAAAAAAACAGACACACAGAACAATGGAAAATAATTGAGAGCCAGAAATTAATCCACATGTATATGGGCAAATAATTTTCCACAAAAGAGCCAAAAACATACAATGAAGAACAGAAACACTCTTTGCCCTGGCCAGTGTGACTCAGTTGGTTGGAGTGTCATCCTGTAAACCAAAAAGTCACAGGTTTGATTCTTGGTCAGGGCACATAGCTAGGTAGTAGGTTCAGTCCCCCATTGGAGTGCATATGGGAGGCAACTGATGTTTCTCTCATCAGTGTTTCTCTCCCTCAAATTCTCCTTCCCTTCCACTCTCTAAAGTCAATGAGCATGTCTTCAGGTGAAGATTTTTTTAAAAAAGAAAGAAAGAAAATAAACCCTCCTCAATAAATGGTGCTGGGAAAACTGGAAAGCTGTATGCAAAAGAATGAAACAAGACTGCTATTTGACATCAAACGCACAAATTAACTCAAAATGGGTCAAAATGTGACCTAAATATAAGACCTAAAACAATAAAATACATAAGAGAAAATATAGGTACTAAAGTTATAGACCTTGGTCTTAGAGAGGACTTGATGGATTTAAGCTCAAAGGCAATGGAAATAAAAGCAAAAATAAATGAATGGGACTATATCAAACTAAAAAGCTTCTGCACAGAAAAAAAAACCCATCAAAACAAAAAGGCAACCAACCTAATGAGAGAAGATATTTGTAAACAATACCTTTGGTTAGGGGCTAATATCCAAAATATATAAAGAACTCATATAATTCTACATCCAAAAAATCCAATTAAAAATGGGCATAGGATCTGAACAGACACTTTTTCCAAGAAGACATACAAATGGTCAACAGATATATGAAAAGATACTCAACTTCACTAGCTATAAGGGAAATACAAACAACCACAATGAGATACCACCTCAAACCTGTTAGAATGACTATATCAACAAGACAGAAAATAACAAGTGTTAGGACGAAGAAAAGGGAACTCTCATAGACTGCTGGTGGAAATGTAAATTGGTACAGCCACTATGGAAAACAATATGGAGGTTCCTCAAAAAACTAAAAATAGAACTACCAAATGACTCAGCACTCCCTCTTGTTGGCTTCTACCTGAAAATTTTGAAAACATTCATTTATTTTTAAAATATCGTATTTATTTATTTTTAGAGAGAGGTGAGGGGAGGGAGAAAGAGAGGGAGAAAAAAATTTATGTAAGAGAGAAACATCAATCAGTTGCCTCTCATATGAGCCCTGACAGGGGACCAAACCTGCAACCTAGGCATGTGGCTGTCCAGGAACTGAACCCATAACCTCTTGCTTTCTGGGATGACACCCAACCAATTAAGCTGCACCTGGGCCGCACCAGGGCAAAAACATTTATTCATAAAGATATATGTACCCCTATGTTCACAGTAGTATCAGTCACAATAGCCAAGACATGGAAATAGATTGTGTCCTTCGATGGATGATTAATTAAAGAAGATATAGTCCATATTACAATGGAATACTACTCAGCCATAAGAAATGATGGAATATTGCCATATGCTATGATATGAATGGATCTTGAGAGTATCCTGATAAGTGAAAAGTCAGATAGAAAAGGACAAGAACCATATGATTTCACTCATATGTGGTATGTAAAACAGAAAGTAACAAACAAATAAAAGAAACAAACAAAATCCCAGAGACAAAGACCACAGTATCATGGTTACTAGAGGAGAAGGACGGTGGGGGACCTTGAAGGGAATAAAGAGGTTCAAATATATGGTAATGGAAGAAGACTTGACTTTAAGTGGTGAGCACACAATGCAATATACAGATAATGTATTAAAGACTTAAATATTTGAAAGTTATATAATCTTATTAACCAATGTCACCTGAATAAATTTAATAAAATAATAAAATGCCAAAGGTTAAAGACAAAGACAGAATCTTAAAACTAGCAGGAAAAAAGCAGTTAGTTACACACATCAAAGTTCCCATAAGACTATCAGCTGACTTCTGATCAGAAACATTGCAAGCTAAAAATATTTCATGGCCTGGCATGAAATATTCAAAGTGATGACAAGCAAGGCTGTCATTTGGATTGAGAATA
Source organism: Carollia perspicillata (assembly GCA_004027735.1). NCBI lineage: Eukaryota > Metazoa > Chordata > Mammalia > Chiroptera > Phyllostomidae > Carollia > Carollia perspicillata. Next base: position 7,955 of record PVKM010024119.1, read on the forward strand.
GTGCCCCAGACAAGAAAAAATTCAAGGAGTTAATCACCACTAAACCAGTATTACAATACATGTTCAAGGGATGTCTTTAAGAAGAAAAAATATATAAAAAATATGAATAAAAATAGGAAAGAAAAAATTCTCACTGACAAAGGCAAATGCTTAGAAAAAGTTGTGGATCAACCAACTAACTATAAACTAGTACAATGATTAAAAGGCAAAAGTAGGAAGACCATGTATAATAAACTAGGGAATACAAACACACACATACACATACATGAAGTAAAAAAGAATGACAAAACAACCATGGAGGTGGTGAGTAAAAACTGTAGTGATTTTAGAATGTGTTCTGAATTAAGCAACCATCAAGTTAAAATAGACTAAAATAGGTTGGTATATATGACATGTATCTATCAGACACATACAAGAAAAATCTAACAAACATATACAAGAAATAAAGGAATACAGACACAACACTATAGAAGTCATCAACATACAAGAGAAGAAGGCAGAGAAAAATAAAAAAAAGAACTACAAAACCAACCAGAAAACAATAAAATGGCAATAACTACATATCTACCAATAATTAAATGTCAATGGACTAAATGCTTCAATTAAAAGACACAGTTTAGCTGAATAGATTTTTTAAAATACCCATTCATTTGCTGCTTACAAGAGACCAACTAACATCAATAGACTCACACAGACTAAAAGTAAAGAAATAAAAAGATACCTCATACAAATGAAAATAAAAGAAAATCCGGAACAGTAATACTTACATCAGACAAAATAGGCATTAAAACAAAGATTGCAGCAATAGACAAAGAAGGTAATTTCATACTAGTAAAGTGATCAATCTAAGAAGAGGATATTAACACTTGTAGACATGTATGTACCCAACATAGTAGCACCTAAATATATGAGGCAAATATTGACAGACATAATACAATACACTATAACACAATATAATGGATATAATAGATATAAGGAGAACATTTGTATTAACTTAGTAATATCACTATGATTAGTATCAGAATTAACTATTCTTCTCTTGTCAAAATAAGGGATTAAGATCCAAAGAGGCTCTCAATAGTTGCTGGTTGAATAAACAGTGAACAACAGGGAGAGGACCTGAGCCCTAAGTACCAGGAATTAACCAAAGTTAATTGATAGAAATTCCTCTGGGATTTCATATTTACAGAGAGTGTATTTAACAATACCAAACTGAAATATAATCATATTAGAAATAAAAAAATTTAATTCCTTACTATTTGTTCTCTTAGAAGATAGGATTTTGTCTATGTGGTAAATTCTGGGTTCTTCTCTGCTTATAAAGGGAACACTTTGATCCACAGCATCTGAAAATTACTTTAATGTAACAATAATAGATTTGGACACTCCACTGTCCTCTCTGCCCTAGACTCCCTTATAACAGAGTTTTCTCATTTTTAACTCTGTAGCTCAGGGAGATGTGTGTCAATAGAACAAAATACAGCCCATTGTCTTATGAAAAAGGACCTGAAACCTTGGCCTCATTAGCACCAAGTTCTTACCACAGAGCAAACAGAGCAAGCAGACATTCTCATAGCCTCACCACTATTACTTAACAAATGTCTGATGGGCCATAAGTTTTTTCTTATACTGTTTATTTTTATAAAATGCAATAGCTATGTAGAAAACAAGTATTTCAGATTCTAGCAATTTGGAATTTGTGATCATTCAAGTCTTGTTCTTGAATTCGCCTTTGCACTATCCACGAATAAAAGAAATAAGAAGTAAACAAGGTGGGTGCATAAAAATGTAAGGTTTAACCTACTATTAAAAGAATTACATCCTGTGTATTCACATGAAACTGAGGTGCAAAACATACATTATTTTAATCCCTCATAACAAGTGTACATGGATTACATGTAGCACATGGGGTAATGTACATCATTACCCCATGATGTAGTTCGTAGTCTATACACTATAAAAGTGCATACAAGTTCTGACAAGCCCTGATGCTTAAACTGTACTCACTGAACTCTGTTTTCCTGTGGCACTGGGAAAAGTTAGCTGAATAAGAAAATTCACTAGTCATTGTGAGCCTTTCAGACAGTCATTTTTGCCTCTGTTTTCTCTGTAGATCGAGAACACTTAACTAGATAAGTTTAAAATTCTTTCACACCCTAATATTCCATAAGCCAAGAGTCTTATTTATGAAGAGCTTACAATTTTAATGAGAATAAAAGCCATGCAGAAAAGGTTAAAATATTTGTTAATGTCATACCAAGTGCCAAACTTATAGAAAAGTCAATAAATAATGTAGGAACTTGGAACAAGGATAGATGACCGCGTCATGTAGTAGTTAAAGATAATTCAATAAGACTGCGGATAGCAGATTGTGTCTTGAAGACAGGCTAATATTTATGGAAGAGGTATTATGAACAGGAGACAAGACGGCAATGGGCTTAAAGGCAGAATTACAGACTATGTGCCCTTGCACAGTAAGGAACATGCACATAAAGAGAAAGACATTACTTAGGAAACTGAAGAAGAGAAAATTAAAAAGACAAAACTGACCTTAACAATAGAGAGTTTTGAGTATGAGTCTAAAAAAATATGGATTTTATTTAAATAGTAATGAGCACTGTCTAGAGCTTTTGAGTAAGGGAATGGTAGAAGAAAGAAGCATTCAAAAAGAGGAGTGAGGCCCTGGCTGGTGTAGCTCAGTGGATTGAGCATGGGCCTGCAAGCCAAACAATTGCGGCTCGATTCCCAGTCAGGGCACATGCCTGGGTTGCAGGCCAGTTCCCAGCAGGGGACGCACGAGGCAACCATACATTGATATTTCTCTCCCTCTCTCCTTCCCTTCCCCTCTAAAAATAAATAAATAAATTCTTTAAAAAAAAAAAAAAAAGATGAGTAAGGCACTGCTATGCAAAGTGCCCTGGAGGGGCAACCAGAGCTGTGGGGCCATTCCCCTAATAAAAGTCATGGTGATAAAATTACTGGTGTGAATGAAAAAAGAGAGTGTTTGAAAGAAATGTTGTGAAATAAAGAATCAGAAGATCTTGACAACTAACCAGATACTATAGTAAGTAATAAAAAAAAGCAAAAAGAAAGCTAGCATTTTTTATGGGAGAGAAAAATAAGTTTATTTTAAAATTTTAATTTTAAGAAAAGTATAGAAATAGCCTGATGGCAATTGGATACATTCGAGAACAGTAGAGGCTTGGACTCAGATAAAGAAGAACAAAAGGTTCAAGAATGAGACATGGGAAATGCCCACTCTCAGGAGGTGAACAAATGAGCCTAAAGAGGAGATGATGAATGGCCAGACAGGGAGAGAGAAAAAAATCAACACAGTGTCAATTTTGAAAATATTGTGCTAGCTGAGAAAACAAGGTGAAATCAAAAAAACAAATAAACATACTTACGTTGCACATACAGCCCAGGCCAGGCTGAATGGCAAATGAAGTATAATAAAAGCATAAAGGGACAAGAGAAACAAGAAATGTAGTTCATTATAAATGTAAAGATTTAATATTATAATCTAGCTCCAGAGAAAAAACCTATGAGGATCAGTGTATCCAGATAAAAGATGGGCAGCCTGCACCTTTCTTGGAGATTCATCTTTAACTCTAAGAGGGACCTTAGAACACTGTACATGAGTACACATTTTGCCTAGTTCCTGGTACAGTGTAGGTGCTCATTTAATAGCCTGGAAGAAAAGGGGGAAGATAGGAAAGAATAGAGGAAGAAAGAATGAGAGGAAGAGAAAGAGGAGATGAGAACAATAAAGGAACACAAAAGGAAGCTAATAACAGAACTTAAGTTAAAACATTACATGAGAAGAGAGTAGACCTTAAAAGTTCTCATCGCAACATAAATAACTGTAACCACATGTGGTGATGGATGTCAAGCTTATTGTAGTGATCATTTTGCAATATATACAGATATTCAATCATTAGGTTGTATACCTAAAACTTACACAATATTATATGTCAATTATATCTCAATTTTAAAGACCTTATGTGAAAATACTGAATACTTTAAGTGTGAGGAAAATAAGCATAAAGATTGTCATTTGAAAAGACGTTGCACTTATACAACATATGGGAAGGATTTTCTTATAATGAAAGCTATCCCAAAATTAAATGGAACTACTTAAGCCTTGAATTCTAATATAGGAGATAAAGAAAAAAACAAAACAGGCACTATCACATATTGATGGTTTGAGTATAAATTTGCATATCTTTATAGAATAATTTGTTAATTACCATCAAATATAACAATTGCACATCTTTATTAACTCAACAATTTCATTTCTAGGAGGATATTCTAACATGTACGTGAAAAACTAGATAGGAGGATATTCAATGCAGTGTTGTACAGAATAGCAAAAAGAAAAAGACAGAAAGTACCTTATAGCCACCAACAGGGGACTGGTTATTGAAGAAAAGTACATTGATAAGAGCAAAAGTAAAGAGCTATTTTAAAAAATAAGGTTTATCTGGATGTGCTCACATGAAAAGTTGTCTAAAGATTAGTTATTGGTAGTTAAAAAAAGAGAAAGAAACACAGGTTGAAAGGAGTGTTTTCTCTTTCAAATTGTTTAAATTTTTCTTTTAATAATGTGAGAATGTCATTTTTAATATTTAAAAAAAAACAAACTAAGTTGTCAATTGTACTAGGGTTCAAAAAAGGTTGGAAAATTACTCTGTAAAGGATTTGTAGCAAGCATTTATGTATCAGATTAAAATTTGACAAACTGGCCTTTGAGGTCTCTTCTAATTCTAAAATTTTATGATTTTAATGTCAAATAAACAAAGAAGCATTCACCACGATTTAATGCAGAATAGGGGCCAAAAATTGTATGGAATGAGCATGAGCCAGTGGTTCGGTCACCGAGACATGACTGATAGTGGCGTCAGAAAAGCAGTGAGGATGAAAGGCAGGTCAAGCGTGATTTGAAAGGTGTGACTGCTAGAAAAATAAAGGTTGAATAAGCCATGCACTCCAGAGGATAAACAATGAGAAAGAAGAGAGAAAAAATAAGATAATTTGGTCATTAAAACTAAGATATAGAAAAACAATCAATTAAAAAAAAAACAAAAAACTAAGATATAGAAAAACACACACGTTTGAAAAAAGAGAGAACACCAAGAAGAGAACCTTTAGTTATTAAGACATAAATGAACACTATTTAAATAGCTCAATATTCATGTATATATTGGACATTTTGGTCGAAAAGAATTCTAAAACCAAGTTTTCACCCATTCAGAAATACTATTCTCTCTTTTAGTGTAAATTTTTACATTAATTACTATATGCTTTCCCTAGAACAGAAGCTCATCTTAATATGGAATATGGTTCAATCCCATTCAGTGAAGTAATAAACAAGCAGCCACCCAACTACTTCCTACAGTAAACTGCATTTAAAAGTTATTTATTATCAGTATATAAAGTTCCATAAACATATACTTCAAAACAGCACTATTCTTGTTACCTAAGAGGAGGTTGTGGAGTTTTAATTTATTATTCTTTGGTATTAAATAGGAATGATTTCTTGCACTACTAAAAAAGTCTTCAGACTCAAAAAACATGCAATAATTATTTAAACCTTTATAACATTTAACTCTAATTAGTATGAAAGTTAATTCACGTCCAAGCATAAGCCTTTATCATCTAGGTTTATCTCAGCTTACTGAGCCAATATTTTGAAATTACACAATCCTGTTGAAGTGCAGGATGAAGAGTTCTATTTGAAAGATGTACTCAACTATATCTTCATCATCGGGTATTTGTGTGGACATGCACATTGCTTTTTCTGCCATGCCAGACTGAAAGAGCTGAAAACAAAGAAAAAAAAAACCTTTTAAAAATCAGTTAAAAGGCAATATTCCTACAATATAATTTCATCAATAAGGGAGTCTAATACAGACATTACCCCAGGTTTTGGCTTTCAGTCCACACTATTAGTCTGTTTTAAATTGTGGCTGTTTTGAATCATAGATACGGAGATGGTTGCCGGATGGGAGGGGGGTCAGAAGGAACGGTGAAAAAGGTAAAGGGAATAAGAAGTACAAATTGGTAGTTACAGCATAGTCATGGGAATGTAAAGTACAGCACAGGGAATAGAGTAGCCGAAAAACATACGCATGACCCATGGACAGGGAAAACGGTAGGGGGACTGCCTGAGGGAGTGGGGGGATGCTGGGTGGAGGGGGGAAAAGAGGGAAAAATTACTACAATGCATTAACATAAACAATAAAAATATAATGTGAAAATAAAAAGACTGTGAGCAAGGGAAAATTATTAATTAACTGTGGCTGTTTTGCTACACAGGCTTCTATGTAGCATATAATACTTAACATATAATGTACAATATTACATTTAACCTTAAACATACAAAAAGCATCTAAAGAAAGGTTAACTCCCTCTGAAATCAAGAGGACAAAGAACAGTCTTCTTTGAAAGGCTCTCTAGGCATGAAAAGGAAATAGAGAATTTTGCTTTAAAAACCAGGAAGACACTTTATAAGTACTTACCTTTCCAGAGTAGATTATCAGGAGAGGCTGGAGAATTAGAGTGTACCTATTGAAAGAGAATTGGGAAAGCAGAGCTTACATTTAAACAAGTCCGTTAAACACCAAACTAAATGAATGATAATTGTCAGTTCTGAAGTATTTTGTTATGAACCTAGTATTGTGCTGAGTGTTCCTGTACTTAACCTCCTTTAGTCCTCATGACTATGTATCAATGAGATACATGTATTTCCATTACCATGTGCCAGAACAGAAAATTCAGATTCAGAAAAATTAAATAACTTACCTGCCCAAGAGTTCAGCTATGCAGCAGACACAGGTCTGTACTGACTCCAAAGCTGGTGTTCTTGGTATTTGTAGACCAAATATTCGCTGCGTTTGAAACTGGAACAAGGGAGGAGAGATACAAGAGAACACATTGTGCTGATTTATAAGCAGAACTCCCTTTGAAGGACAAGCTATCCTACTTTTGAGTATGGCACAAAGATACAGAGAAAATGAGACACACTTTAAAAGAAAATATTATAGATGGGTATGGCAAAGAGAAAAGCAAACAGAATTAAAGAATGGTTCTGTGTACCATGGTTTCTTCACTTGATATATCCTGAGGATTATCCCACTATATACTTTATCTCACTTTTCCCTCATGGTAAATAGTATTTTCTCATACAGACAGTGTTCTGCTGTATGGTATGGTTTACTCTAGTCTAGTATATATAAAGGTTCTGTATTACTTAGCAGCATGTTAACAGTGAGTATTGCAGTGATTTTCAGTCTTGAACTGCAATCAACAATAAATATTTAAACCACTGGAGAAAGGCTGCTTCTTGACTTCTTAGACTTATTTTTTCTCAGAATTGAAAATAAGTTACTATAAATTCAAGAGTATTGAGTTTCAGTTATACAGAAAGTTCTAGAGGTCTAATGTACAACATGATGACTATAGTTAATAATAATGTATTACATACTTAAAATTTTCTACAAGAGTAGATATTAAGTGTTCCTACCCCCCCACGCACACAAAATGGTAAATATATGGTGATAGATATGTGAATTAACCAGCTTTGCCTTAAGCAAAGCCCTATCCATTGTTTCTATGCATCTAGGTTAATAAGACTTTAAAAAAACTGTTGTTCAAGTACAGTTGTCTCCATTTTCCCCCCACCACTTTTCCCTGGCCCACCTATACCCATCTCCCACCTTCAGTTCTATCCCCTTCTGGCTTTGTCCATGGGTCCTTTATACATGTTACTTGACGACCCTAACCCTTCTTTCCTCCATTAGCCCCCTCCCCCCTCACCTCTGGTTACTGTCATTTGTTCTTTATTTTTTATTATTATTATTTTTATTTTTTTATTTTAGTTGTTGTTCAAGTACAGTTTTCTGTCTCTTACTCCCATCCCATTCCACCCCCCCAATGCTCCCCACCTCCCTCTCATTTCCAACCCCCTTAGTTTTTGTCCATGTGTCCTTTATATTTGTTCCTGTGACCCCTTCCCCTTTTCCCCTGAAATTCCCTCCCCTCTCCCCTCTGATTACTCTCAGCCTGTTTTCTATTTCATGTTTATTCTTTAATTCAATGTCTCTGGTTATATTTTTGCTTGCTTGTTTGTTTTGTTGATTAGAATCCACTTATAGGTGAGATCATACAGTTTTTGTCTTTCATCGCCTGGTTTACTGCACTTAGCATAATGCTCTCCAAGACTTTGAAATAAGCTGTAACCACCCTCAAGAGAGCACATACTCTTCTTAACTACACTGTAGTCCCACTCCCACATTGCTTCCTTCCACCTCCATGTAATCTTCCTTAGCCCCTCACTTTATTTCAAATGCATAAAAGAAGCTGCAAAATTGTTTTAAATGACTCAACTACAACAGGAGGGCACACACAACTCACACGAAGGACATTCCTAGAGTGCCTGGCTCAAGTTACCAGAGACTGTGCCACTGGGCCCCACAGGACACCTACTATATAGGGCCACTCTGCCAAGACCAGGGGATATAGCAGATCTACCTAATACATAGAAAAAAACACAGGGATGCAGCCAAAACGAGAAGACAAAGAAACGTGCCCCAAATGAAGAACCAGACAAAACTCCGGACAAATAACTAAATGAAATGAGACAAGGAATCTGAGTTCAAAACATTGGTTATACAAATGTTCAGTGAATTCAGGGGAAGAATAGATGGGCTCAGTTTGACCTTCAACAAATACATAGGAAAATAAAATGGCAGGAGGCTAGCTTTGGATCCTGGGTCCCCCACCTGGGAACTCTGTGCTTGCACCCACCAGGACACTGCCCACTCTCCTAGTGCAGCGTGGCCATGGCTGCAGCATGTTGCTGGGGTCTCTGGGTGATCAATGGGCAGGAGCAAGAGCCACAATGACAGATTATGGTGAGGAGCAGCACAATGAACTGGAGGCTCTGGAGTGCATTTACCTTGACTACAGTATTATCAGGGAACCCTCCCAGATTCACCATCACTGTAATATCTGAAGCTGGAGAAAATGTTGAAACCATCCAAGCTACCCTCATGTTTATATACACTGAGAAATACCCAGATGAAGCTCCTCTTTATAAATATTCTCCCAGGAAAATCTGGAATATAAGGCTGTCACAGGCATTTAAAAAATTATCAGCATTAATAAAGAAGAAAACATGGTATGGTGATGATCATCAGTGACAGCAGTGCAAGAAAAATTAAATGAAATAATGAATGGATCAAATAAAAACTAGAAGAGAAGAAGAAAAGAAACAAAAGGAAAAAGAAGCAGAAGAAGCCGAAAAGCAATTATTTCCTGGCACTCCTGTTACAATTGAGAATTTCTTAAGTTAGAAGGCCAAATTTGATGGAGAACTCTTGGAAACTAAAAAGAAACTAATAAAAATAAAAGAACGAGCAAGAAAAAATGAGTGGGAAACAGCTATTTGAAACAGATTATAATCTTGGCACAGCTGATACCCAGCTCTTGGAGGATGTTGGAAACAATGTGGAGGTAAATGAGTCTTTGTTCCAGGAAATGGATGACTTGGAGCTAAAAGATGATGAGGATGATCCAGACTATAATTCTGCTGACCCAGAGAGTGACTTGACCAATCGTTGGACCATCCTCATCTATAGAGAGGCTTAACTATCACAGAATCTTTGGCTTTACCGAAAGGATGTTGGTTTTCCATTTTTTTCTAAGAAAAAATTATTTTTAGAATATTCTTCTGAAGTTTTCATCAAGGAACTTAGTAAACTCACCTTTAAGCTTCAAAATAAAATAAAATAAAACTAGCATGAGACATACTGACAGACTGTAGGAGTAAAGACTAGCTCCTGCTGACACGCAGGAGGAAAGGGATACCCCAGTCCTACAACCACAAGGAACCAAACTCAACCAAGAATCTGAATAAGATGAGAAGTATATTTTTTCCTAGAGCCTCCAGAATGCAGCATAGCCCTGTTGACATCTTAACTTTAGCCTTGCCAGACTCTAAGAGGACTCAGCTGAATGAAACTATACCTGAATTTTTGCCTTACAGAACTACTAGTATGTTAATTATAAGTGACAAAGAACGTGCCAAACCATCTACTCACTTTAGATCTTACAGGCAAGCTGAATGCAAGCCAGATATTACCTAGTAATTGTGTCAGAAAGCAATGGTCAGAAAAATTAGAAAGTTGAAAATGAAATATCTCATCACACCAGAATTTCTTCACAAAGATAAAAAATAAAAATAAGGTTGCAACCAAAGTAAGTTTGCTTGGCTCCTGATGAGTCAACATATTATGTATACTGTTTAGTGTGTGTTTGTTTGTTTGTTTGTTTCATTCAAGACTCAGTGCCAATTTTGAAGTGACTGAAAAAATAGCATTTATGAATAGTCTCTGTACAACTTCAAGAGAGGATATTTTCAAAGAAGTTGAGAAAACCCTAATGCAGTACTCATTGAGTGGAATTTGCTAAGCAGGTACTTTGTGGAAAATATTTGAATCTACCATGGGTTATTAAAATAGTAATGTCAACGGTGAACTTTATTTGTTCTCATGGATTTAACCATTGTTAGCTTCACAAATTTTCCTCAAAAATATAGAAATTAAGTATCTTGCTGTACCCTACTACATAGCCAGAAGTTTGACGGATTAAAAGTGGTAAGGTTGTGTGTGTGTGTGTGTGTGTGCGTGTGTGCGTGTGTGTACTAAAGTTTTATTAAGATTTGACCTCAGTGCCAAGGTCTAAATGTTTCTAAATGAGAACTGTCCTCAGTCATTTATCAAATATTGAAAGGATTTGGAAACTAGCTTTTCCTGAAAACTTGATCATGTTTCTTAATGAAGTCAACCTAAAATTACAAGGTAAAACAGCTACAGCATATAACTTGTACTATAGTAAAGTCATTTCGATGACAACTAATATTGTTTGAATCACAAGTGAGGCCAAGCTCTTCTAGCCAAGATGGAGGCATAGGTGGAAACACTGTACCTCCTCTCACAACCAAGGTTAAGGACAACAAATATTTACAAACAATAACACAGCCAGAACACAGAAAATTGAACTACGGAAGTCCAACAACCAACCAGACCGGTCTGGGGCGGAGTCTGCAGCCGGCAGAAAGGGAGCGCAGCAGGAAAAGGCAGTGGCTGCCAGACCCTGGAGCATCAGGGAGCGTAGGTGGTGTAGGAGCTTGCAGACCCCAGACTCAGGGAGGAGACCAGCAGAGCACGTAGGGCACGCAGGGCAGTTGGCCGACTGTGGACACACATTCATGCGCAGATAAACTAGTTAAGAGCGGGCAGTGAGACAACCGCACAGCCCAGCGTCCCAGTGATGGGAAATAAAGCCTAAAACCACCGATTGAAAAGGTGCCAGGAGAAGCTCCCAGCCTCACAGGAGAGGTCGTTGGGGAGACTCGCAGGATCCTGGAGCATACATAGGCCTGCCCACTTGGGAACCAGTTCTGGGGGGCCCAGTTTGTGTGGGGGAGGGCAGCAGAGAGAGAGAGTGTGGAACACTCACCATTGTTCCCTCTCTGACCCCGCCCCCACAGACAGCGTTACAACCCTGCAACTGGGTTGCCCCACCCTGGTGAACACCTAAGGCTCCACCGCTCATACATAACAGATGCCACCTGACCAAAAGTGACTCAAACAGAAGAAAAGCTCGGAGCCCCAGAGCCAATACTTTTAAACAAGCAAGAGATAGCCAACCTATCAGATGCACAGTTCAAAGTACTGGTGATCAGGATGCTCACAGAATTGGTTGATTTTGGTTGCAAATTAGATGAACAAATGAAGGCGTTCATAAGTGAAATGATGGAAAATGCACAGGGAACCAGAAGTGATGGGAAGAAAACTGGGATTCAAATCAATGGAGTGGATCAGAGGGAAGAAACAAACAACCAAACAGAAAAGAATGAAGAAACAAGAATTCAAAAAAATGAGAAGAGGCTGAGGAACCTCCAGGACATCTTTAAACATTCCAACATCTGAATTATAAGAGTACCAGAAGGGGAAGAGGAAGAGCAACAAGTGGAAAACTCATTTGAACAAATAATAAAGGAGAACTTCCCCAATCTGGCAAAGGAAATAGACTTCCAGGAAGTCCAGAAAGCTCAGAGAGCCCAAAGAAGGTGGACCCAAGGAGGAACACACCAAGGCACATCATAATTACATTAGCCAAGATCAAAATGAAGGAGAGAATTCTAGAAGCAGCAAGAGATAAGGGGATGGTTACCTACAAAGGAGTTCCCATCAGACTGTCAGCTGATTTCTCAAAGGACACCTTACAGGCAAGAAGGGGCTGGAAAGAAGTAATCCAAGTCACGAAAGGCAAGAACCTACATCCAAGACTGCTCTATCCAGCAAAACTTTCATTTAGAATGGAAGGGCAGATAAAGTGCTTCTCAGATAAGATCAAGTTTAAGGAGTTCATCATCACCAAGCCCTTATTATATGAAATGTTAAAGGGACTTATCTAAGAAAAAGAAGATAAAAAATATGAACAGTAAAAGGACAGCAAACTCACAGTTATTAACATCCACACCTAAAACAAAAGCAGACTAAGCGGTCACCTAAAACAGAAGCAGAGCCACAGAAATGGAGGTCATGTGGAAGGTTAGCAACAGGGGAGTGGGAGGAGAGGGTGGGGAGAAGGTACAGAGAATAAGTAGCATAGATGGTGGGGAGAAAATAGACAGGGAGAGGGCAAGAGTAGTGTGGGAAATATAGAAGCTAAAGAACTTATGACACATGGACATGAACTAAAGGGGGGGAGAGTGGGT
>PVKM010024120.1:0-20708 GCA_004027735.1 Carollia perspicillata
TGGTTGGTCAGTCTTTGTCTAGTCATTAACCTGCTTCTGAGAGGGCTTCTGGCAGAATTGGGAGAGTGGGACCCCTGGGTCTTCTGTGGGAGGTACTGTTCAGACTTTAGGGGAAGACGGTGGGTATGTTCCCCAGCCCCATAGCCCCACATCAAAGTCTGTCCAGGATTCCTTCACTGAATTTGGCAGGGCGGGGCCCCTAGTAGGGCTTGTGTGGGGCCTCCAGAGCTGAGTTCAGGTCTGCAGGAATCCAAGAGGGTGTTTCTATGGCTCTCCCATGAGGGAGAAGCGCCAGTCTAAATCCTGGGAAAGTGTCTGGAATGGCTGTGCCCTAAAGCCAGTATCTGACACCCCTTTCGTCTGCCCATGTTGCTGTCTTCTCAGCAGAGGTTAAGATGCAGGGTGGGGCAAGCAGGATTCCATAGGTTGGGGTGAACAGGATTCTAGAGGGTGAAGTCATTGTTTTTCCCCTGGGAGGGAGTTGTTCTTCTCAAGAAAATTGGCTGCTGCGCTATCAAGGTATGTCCCAGTGCAGGGATCCTAGCAGCTGCTCCCCCACGTCTCTTCCCAATGCCTCCCACTCCCCTCTCTCCTCAGGTGACTCCAGTCCATGTCATATCCCCCTTCACCGGAGCACAAGGTGAGTGGCTATGAAAGTAAAACCTATGCTGTGATCCCTTAAAATATATAGTAGTTTTCTCTCCAATGGGCTCCATCTCTCCCTGGCAGTCAAAAATACTGTGGCCTTTCACTGCTGGATGCTACATGGGCAGCTGATCCCAGCACTGGTGCCCTGTGCTTGGAAGCCTGGTCTGGGGTCCAGGCTTCACTCCTCTCAGGGGGAAGCTCCCACTGCCATGCTGTAACCTCAGCCTGCCATAATGGCATTGCATTTAAAAGGACACACTATTCCTCTAATTTTCTACTGATTAAGGTTTCCTTCACAAAAAATAAACAAATATACTAAATGAATCTAAAAAACATGTTAAGCAAAAGAAGTCAGATAAAAAGGGTACAGTAGACCCCCTTCCTCATCCATGGTCTTGCGTTCCATGGTTTCAGTTACCCACAGTCAACCCCAGTCCAAAAATATTAAAATTTCCCAACCATTGACATCATCTGTTCCTGACATCCAAACATCAACATCATCATGTTCGATATTCCAGAATCATCCAAAGGACATGATGATCCTTCTGACTGTGAAAATTAATAAAGTGAAACCTCACGACTACTAAATAATGAATAGGAAATCTTAGTAGGCTTTAGTAGAAGTCTACTGTGAGGAAACCTCCTGAATGTAGACTCAGGGGGCCAGAAGGAGGAGCTCTCATACACTTCCACTAGAAGAACTGTCAGCCATAGGCCCCAACAGGAAAGGTATACACTGCATCTCCCACAAGAAATCAACTACCCTGGCAACTCAACCAATGAGGAACTCTCATCACCCTGGACTCTTGCTTTTATCTAATAAACTTTCATGCAAAACAACTTCCAATTTCTTCTTTTTTCTCTGTAAAATAATGGTCCTCTTCTTTGTTTGTTGGACTTGTCCAGGGCTTTTGCTGTAGATTGCTTGTCCCAAATTGCAATTCTTTGCTATGCCCAAATAAATCCATTTTTGCCAGTAAAATAATGGACTGTTTTACTTTTAAGGTCAACATGATATATAGTTGGAAGGTCAATAGTTGCCTAAGACTGTGTCAACAATAACTTCATCAATCACCTCACTTGATGTCATGTAGGCATTTTATCAACTCACATCAACACACGAACGATGAATATAGTACAATAAAATATTTTGAGAGAGACCACATTCACATAACTTTTATTATAGCATGCTACAACTATTCTATTTTATTATTTTATCAACCTCACATCATCACAAGAAGGTGAGTAGAGTACAATAAAGTATTTTGAGAAAGATACCACATTCATATAACTTTTATTATAGTATATTACCATAATTATTCTACGTTATGACTGTTATTAATCTCTTACTGTGTCAACTTTATAAATTGACTTTATCATGGGTATATATGCATGAAGAAAGACAGTATATTTAGGATTTGGTACTATGCATGGCTTCAGGGATACACTGGGGAATCTTGAAACATATCCCTCATGGATATGGGGGGAACTATTATAGATATTATTACATTTATATGAAATTCAAGAACAGACAGAATTAGAAAGTAGCTGTAGGGAGTGAGGGCAAAACTAAATCAAAAGGGACATGAAACAACTTTTTGCTAATCATTTATGTAAATTGAGTCACAGCTTTGCAAATTATCCAACCCTACCTTCCATGTAAAAATTAACATCCACTCAAAAAGAAAAAAAAACCCAGGGAGATAATTTCACCAAAAGGAAATACTTAAAGGTTAATGATATTTTAAATCATCAAATAAATACAAATCTCCGAAACCAGTTACTATTTTCTCCCTATCAAATTAGAAAATATTTTAATATGCTAACACTGCTGGCAAACATGAATATTTCAATCTCATATCTTGCTAATGAGAATGTAAGTTGGTACAACATTTCTAGAAAGCAACTAAGAAATGCATACCTTAACTTGATAATTCCAATTATAGGAGTCTTTTTTTAAAGATTTTATTTATTTATTTTTAGAGAGAGGGGAAGGGAAGGAGAAAAAAAGGGAAGAGAAATATTAATGTGTGGTTGCCTCTCCTGCATCTCTTACTGGGCACCTGGCCTGCAATCCAGGCATGTGCCCTGACTGGGAATCAAACTGGTGACCCTTTGGTTTGCAGCCCATGCTCAATCCACTGAGCTATACCACTCAGGTAGGAATCTACCTCAAGACTGTAGAAACGTGGACAAAGATTTGTGTTTAGTAATATTCTCTGAAGTCTTGTTTATGATACTTGGAAATTTATTCATCTAAATGTGAACACTATGGAAAATGGTTGCATAAATGATGATATATCCATTAACAGAATGTTCTTCAGCTATTTTGCACTGTTTTCAAATAATTACAATGATATTAGAATATATGTTTAAAAAAGCAGACTCTGAAATTATATCATAGTAAAAATATACATGAGGAAAAATAGAGACAATAAATGTTGATGTAATTTTTTAAAAAACAATTATGAGTCAACATCATGGAAACTATAATTATATCTCACAAGTATCTGGGCTTCATTGTAAGAACACAAGTGATACCCCTCACTCACCAGGTCTACTGGAGGGGGATAAAAGAGAAATAAAAATAATAACATTCACTAAAGGAACATAACATTAAGTACTACTTTAGACACAGGTGACTAACCAACTAACCAAATGATATCAAAGTCCTTCAGGGTATGTTAACAAATCTATAACAAGAAAGTTATAGAATTCAATACAATGCAACTATATACCAATCATGTTTAATTTGAGCCAGAGAAAATAGTGAGATGATTTAGTGATTTTCCACAGGAATGAGCTCAGCTCTTTTACAAAGAAATAAAAGAAGGGAAAGGCACAGCAAGAAGTCAAACCAGCAACCTGATTTCCCAGGAAATTAGTTCTTACTTGGCAAAGTATGGGCCTCATATTCTAAAGAAGCAGAACTCTACAAATAGAGATGAGACACATAAAATTCAAATACTCTGAGAAACATATATACTTTTCCCTTTGCTCTTAAGATCTCTAAAAGAGAATAATTAATGCCTATTAAAACATATGAAAAGTTAAAAGCCTAATTTAGAGTTAACTGTTCTATAAACACAGAATAAGTTTCTTTCAAAATGCTAAGTAAATCTCAGAAGTTGTAAAATAACTGTTTTTATAGTTTTTAAAATGGAAAGTAAAATATCATGGTATTTCTCACCTTCAACTAGGATTACATGGAACTACTTTGATACTAATGTTATTAATTCTGGATTTTAAATTTACCAAGGTTAATAAAAATCCTTGTAATTCTTCTCCTTAATGTTTTTACACAGGACATTTCCTTGAATTTCCATTAAAAAAATAAAGCCTGCCCTGGCTGGTGTGGCTCAGTGGATTGAGTGCCAACCTATAAACCAAAAGGTCACTGGTTCGATTCCCAGTGAGGGCACAGGCCTGAGTTGGAGGCCAGGTCCCCCATTTGGGGGCATGCGAGAAGCAACCACACATTGATGTTTCTCTCCATTTCTTTCTCCGTCCCTTCCATTCTCTAAAAATAAATAAAATCTTAAAAATAAAATAAATAAAGCCTTAGTATTTGATCTTCCTTTAGAAAAAGACTACATAATATAACAAAAAAGAGCCTTCCTGCCCTGACTGGTGTGGCTCAATGGGTCATCCCATGAACTGGAAGATCACCGATCTGATTCCCAGCCAGGACACATACCTAGGTCGTGGGCCAGGCCCTGGTTAGGGGCACGCAAGAGGCAACTAACTGATGTTTCTCTCCTTCTTTTCCCCCCTCCCTTCTCCACTTTCTAAAAATAAATAACTTTTTTAAGATAATAGGGTAGACAAGAGGGGGGTAGAAAAGAAGGGGTATAACAGAGGCCTTTTCTTCCTAAAAAGTCATGTATTCAACAATCTGACCCTGATTTCCATTAAATGGTCTGGAATTGAAGCTACTCTAGAGCTATAAACACAAGGTTGCCCGGTATGCAGAAAAATGGCAGCTGAACCTCATTTAATGTTCAAGTATCAAGTAATATAAGAATGAAATTATATAACTGGCTATTTAAAACAGTGGGTTCATTTATTCCTTTTTTCTCCCCAAATTATAAGGTAAAATTTTTTTAAAAAGTTACAGAGGTAGTAGAAGGGCCCCTGGGCTTAGGAGAGAGAGGGAGAGAGAGACGCGCCTTGAGGGATGAAAGAGGGAGGAGAGGTGAGGGTGCTCCAGGAAAGGGGGGGGGAGGGGGCAGCTGGTTCATTTATTCTGAAATGCTTCCCGCAGCACCGCCACCCCAGCTGCCACTCTAGATCAGCAGGCCAACAAATTGCTACTTGGGAGAATTAGTAAGAAAGCAGGAAAGTTTATTAAATATTTAACAAGCAAATAAACAGCAAGCAACGGTCTCAACAAATGGTGCTGGGACAACTAGATATCCACATGCAAAAGAATTAAGTTGGGCCCCTTTTCTCCATACCATTCCCAAAAATTACTCAAAATGGATCACAGATCTAAATGTAAGAACTGAAACTACAAAAATGTTAGAGGAAAACATAAGCATAAATATTCATGACCTTGTATTAAGAGGTAGTTTCTTAGATGTAATACCAAAAGCACAAGCAAAAAAAAAAGTTGGATTCATCAAATGAAAACCTTTTGTGAACGAGATGAGAAAAATGAAAACACAACCCACATAGTGGAAAAAATATTTCCAAATTGTTTATCTGATAAGGGATTTGTATCCAGAATACAGATTTTATAACTCATAACTCAATAATAAAAACAAATAGTCCCTCTTTTTAAATGGGCAAGAAATCTGAATATACATTTATCCAAATGGCCAATAAACCTATTAAAAAATTCTCAACATCATTAGCCTACAGGGAAATGCAAAACAAAACCTCAATGAATTATCACATCACATCCTAACTCTAATGGCTATAATCAAAAACCAGAGATAATAACAAGTGGTGGTGAGGATGTAGAAAAAATGGAATCATCATTCCCTCTATTTTTTTCCTCTATTCCCTCTATGACCCAGCAATTCCACTACTAGGAAAATACTTAAGAGAAATGGAAACACATGTCCATACAAAAACTTCTGCATGAATGTTCATAGCAGCTTTATTTTAATAGTCAAAAACTGGAAACAATCCAATGTCTATCAACAGGAGAATAGATTTTAACAATTGTGATATATCCATATACTAGAATACTACTCAGCAACCAAAAGGAATATACTTATATACAAAATAACAGATAAATCTCAAATTAATTTAGGTTGAGTGAAAGTAGCTAGACCATGCTCTCAAAAAATGAGTATATACCACACAATTCTTTTTTACATAAAATTCCAGAAAATGCAAACTAATCTATAACAACAGATTAGTGGTTACCTCGACAGGTGGAGAGATAGATTACAAAGGGGCACAGGAAACTTTTGGAATACTAGGTTCCTTATCCTGGCTGTGGTGTATAAATAGGGAAAAACTCATCAAACTGTATACTTTAAATATGTGCAATTTCATTGTATATCCATTACACCTAAGTAAAGCTGTTTTAAAAAAATGCATATGCCATGCTGGGGGAACAGAAGCATAGTAGTATTTCTGAAATGGCGCATTTGAGTAAGAAAAAGGGAGCAAAAGTATGCTGACATCTTTTAAGTATGATGAACCTTTTAAAAAGTGAAACATTAACTGAGTCCTACATGGCAATAGCTGAATTTTCAGCATATGTTCATAAAGCAAATAATCGAAACCACCAAAGCTACTATAACTTCATTCTAGGCTTTAGAGATTTTTTAAATTCATCCTGGATGGTGTGGCTCAGTGGACTCAGTGCCAGCCTGCAAACTGAAAGGTCACTGGTTCAATTCCCAGCCAATGAACATGCCTGGGTTGTGGACCAGGTCCCTGGTTGGGGACGTTCAAGAGGCAACAGATCAATGTACCTCTTACACACCGATGTTTCTCTCCCTCTCTTCCTCCCTTCCCCTCTCTCTAACAATATATAAAATCTTTAATAAGAAAGATTTTTAAATTCATTTCAACATTTATATAGAGATATGAGATATATGTAAAAATATTTATCCTTCGTATATACATATGTACAAAAGTTCTAAATATATATGTATGTATATGCACATATGCATATTTTTAACATATTACTTTTGTCCAGAGATAATATTTGATAAGCAAATGGATTTGAGAACCCTTTACTAACAGCAGAAAACATTCACCGCATTTCAAAGCTGCAGGCAACAGACTGAAAACTGTTGATAAGGATACTCAATGTCCAGAAAACTGAATATTTAAAATATTACCTTAAATAAAATAGAAGTCGGGCCTAATGAAAAATTTATCTAATAGGTTCTACAGCCACACTTATAATCTAAAGAATTTAGGGATTAGCTATAACACTGCTAATCTGGGTATAAATAATTAAGAATTTACTGTGACTTAAAGGCAAAAATATAACTGAATTAAAATATTGAAGTTTTTCCACAGATTGGACTAAAAATAAGACAACAGAGGCAAGAAGTCAAGATTGTTCATTATGTCTAAATGAAGTCTAAGTTTCATAGTTTAACTTTATAAACGAGACTCTTTTACAATCCATGCAAAAACAGAGAAAAAGCTTTCACCTCCTATCTGCAATCCTGGATCCCCACCCACAATAGCAGTTAACATTTACTAAGCATTTTCTATGAGCTAAGCACTGTGTTAAATGCTTTACATGAATTACCTCATATAATCCTCAAAGCAATTTATTTTACAGATGAGAAACTGCAGCTAAAAGAGTTAACCCGCCTAAGGAAATAGGATGGGATTTGCTCAGGCAACTGAAGTTCATTTACTTGATGTCATAAAACTCAGCCCTCAATCAGGATCTCCCCACTGAAATGTATTCAGTACATTTATGTGTGCCAGAGAATATTAAGAAAGATCAAACAAAGTCCTGACTGCCAAAAATGTATAACCTTATGAAGAGATTAAATATCACAAAATAGCTCAACAATATAATAAAATACCAAAACTATATGGTTCTAAAATTAGGCTAGAATATAAGAGGAAGAGATCATTAAGAAATAAACAGCTTTATTTTTCAACAAATTCTTCGTTTAATAAAGATGTGTTTACTTTGAGAGAAAAAGGTCCCAAATACCAGGCTGCTCAGAAAAATAACACACAATATCAACTTCAGAAAACAAATCGTAAGACTATTACACTAGCCCTGGCTGGTGTAGTTCAGTGGATTGAGCACTGGCCTGTGAAGCAAAGGGTCACTGGTTTGATTCCCAGTCAGGGCACATGCCTGGGTTGCAGGCCAGGTCCCCAGTGAGGGGCATGTGAGAGGCAACCACACATTGATGTTTCTCTCCCACTTTCTCCTTCCCTTCCCCTCTCTCTAAAAATAAATAAATAAAATATTTTTTTAAAAAGACTATTACACTAATTATTTTCCTAGAGGATGCATTTGACATGTCAGCTCTCTTTCACAAAAGTACATGCTTACATCTGTGTTGAGCAGCCCCACATAACACACTCATGTGGGGTATAACATATATACCTCTAACTCAAAGCTGCTGTCAGGTGCTACTCAACTGAGATTGCCTTTGCAGTTAGGGAAGCGACTACTGAACTCACCTATGAATGAAAAGAACTGTACTGCCTGCATATCAAGGTTATTTCGGTTGATAAAAACCATACTTCTTTATTATGTTAAGTCATAAAGAGCTATCAAAATTAAAAGCAAAAATTACAGAATAAGACAACTACTAGGAGCATCGAAGGAAGTGAAAATGGACTAGACTCAGGGGAATGTGAGTTAATGAACATGGGAGGGACAAGGATGGGAAAACAGTGAGCATATGCTGAAAATACTAGGGGAGAGGGTCCGGTGAAAATTTTGATCTTGGACAAGCACCTATATAAAGAAATAACAGGATAAGACTTCTAAACCCCACTATGTGTTAAAGAGTCATCCTCTCCTTCCGCAGCCTCTTTTTCATCCTCCTTGATCAGCCCTAACTGGTCGCCACCCCTACCTTCATTATCATCATCATCCGGTAGGTCCCCCTCCTCAGCAGAGTCGTCTGCAACCCCCTCAGACTCCATCTTCTCATTAGTCTCATCTTTCTTCCAGGAGCTGCTGCTCTGCTGCTCTTCCAACTTGTCATTCTTCGTCACTAGTCCTCGTCTGCTCCGTTCCTTTTCAATTCTGTCCAGGCTTTCCAGAGAGAATCCATTTTTTGTTTTTATCTGGGTCAATTCCTTCTTAAAGGTTTGAAGGTCACCTCCTTTTAACTTTCCAGACTTGGAAGAAGATCCTCAGTGTCCATTCTTAGAACTGAAGCCAGTTTCCCTTTTGTGAGGCGTTTCCTGACGCACACTGGCACTTTGAGGGCATTATGGCCTGAGCCACAGGAGGAGGAGGAGCAGCACATGCCGCGTAACTGTACATCCCGTTCAAACAATCCTGTTGAAAGTCTCATTCCAAGTCAGAAGAGAAGCCGTACGTCTCCACTGCCGATCACTGCACACCTGCTTTTCCGCGGTTCACTTTTAGCTCTCCAGCCAGATTAATATCTAAAATCTGGCCAGCAATCGTTCTGCCATCCTCTCCTGCCACTGAGGCTTGGGCATTTCTCTCGTTAGCATATTGAACAAAGGCAAAGAAAGGCCTTATGAACAGAGCAACCCACAATTCCGTCATATTTTGAGAAGGTAGCCTCCACATCAGATTTCTGGACCACAAGAGGACTGAGATTCCCAATGAATAAACGGAGTTCACGGAGCAAGGCTGTGTCTTGTTGGGAACATTGCTGGCCATTTTGTCTTTGATGATGAGGTCTCACAAAGCCAAAAGCAGAGGGAGAAGAGAGAGAATTGATGCTGGACCTCCTACTCCAGGGTCCTATGTGGAGAAGCTGACTGCTGCTCCAGGTCAGCAACGCGGCCACAACTACTCAGCCTTCCTCGCTTCACAACGTGGCCATGAACAGCTTTTGATGTAACATGTCAATGTTAAGATTTTTAGAAATAAAGACCAGTCCTACAAATGAATATTTACAGTTCATTTTCTTGCCAATATTTTCAATACAATACTTAGTACTGCATTCCTTACAAGAATAAGAAAGACTTGGCTATCATAGAAAATATTATCCTTTTATACTACCAATAATAAAATAATTTTCAAAAATAAGAATAAATCAATTCTTTAAAATGGTTAACCATTCAAAAATTATGTTCACTGATTACACTTAAAGAAAGCCCATTACATCATGAATGCTATGGAAATTACACAGCTGCTTTTTCGTCACAGATAATTTAAGATAATACAGCTTTTAAGTTTTCTACAGATGCAGAAAGATTTTTCTTTCACCTCTGATGAAATCCTTAACTAAGGGCTATACAAGACTAACTTATGAAGTAAAATCTACTTCTGGTCGAATAGTGACAAGGAATGTATTAACTGTTCAGGAAGATAAATTGACCTTTCTAACAAGCATTTCAAATTATTTTAAAACCATTAAATCTATAATGTTCAAATTTTTTTCTAGTAGTAGGGTTATTGTTTCCCACTGTGAGTCAACAAAAACTGATACGTGTTTGGAACAGGATAAGGTAATGCTATAGACACATCCTATGACGGCACGATAAAATATTAGATTCATTTGCCCCATGTTTTAGTCTAATCCACCAAACCAAACCAACCACAAAAGCAAAATAATAAATGCTTAAAACACAGGTAAAATTTTAAAATCAACTCTGGTTTTCCTAACTGCCCCTAGTCACAGTATCTGCAATATTAGATATTGTGTCCATCCTGGAAAGAGAAGTCTATAATAGGCCTAATATTATTGTAATTATTATTAATTAACATTGCCACATGTTGAGTGCCCACTATGGGCAAGGCACTATACAAAATGCTTTTCATTTAATTCTCACCATCAGCCTAGGAAGGAGAATAATGTAAGCCCCATTGTGGATGACAAAATTGAGGCTAGGAGAGGTTTAATAAACTGACCAATTAGTAAATAACAGAGCCAGGATTCAAAAACATGGTCATACAATTATAAAACTTGGACTTTGTCCATTGTATCATGCTTCCTCAAAACACAAATTATGCCCTTTTTAATTTCATAATATGGTAATGACAAATACACTTCTGTGATCATCAGACTAACCTATGGTTCTGTGAGATTCCAGGTTGAAAAAAAGTTTATCTAGATTAAAGAACACTGACAGCTAAAATTCTTAATTAAAAAGTTGGTTATATTAAAAATAATTAGATAAACCTGCATAACTTACACAAAGCAGTAACTGTGAAACAACTGAAAGGACCTGAGGGGAACTTTCATATAACTGACCAGGACAAAAGCACACTTGCTTTTACTTTCTAAGGTCAAAGATACCCACGGTCAATCTTAAATAAAATTACGAATTTTGCTTTTTTTTTTTCTGTGCTACTGGCTTCCCTTAACTTTGCTTTTATTCAGAAGCCAAGCAGTACTCTACAGCTTCCAATCCCTCTTCTTCCCTAAACTGGAAAAAAATCTGATCAAATAATCATTTTCCTAATTAAGTATATACACCTCTATATATACCTTATTAATACTATAAACAAGTTACTACAATTAAGATTTTGCTATCTGATCAGAAAACTCGAGACTTTGATCCTGATTAGAAGAGTATAAGGTATCAGAAAGTAAGAAGCAAGAAATAGAGTTTTGGTGGGGAGAAAAGTCACTGAACCTTAATTATTATTATTTTTAAGATTTTATTATTTATTTATCTTTAGAGGGGAAGGGAAGGAGAGAGGGAGAGAAATATCAATGTATGGTTGCCTCTCATGTGTCCCCTGCTGGGAACTGGCCTGCAACCCAGGCATGTGCCCTGACTGGGAATCGAACCCCATTGTTTGGTTCACGGGCCTGCGCTCAACCCACTGAGCTATACCAGCCAGGGCTAAACCTTAATTATTAATATAGCAGCTCATTTAAGATGACTAAGGTCTCTTCCTACTGCTAATCCCAAACTCCATTGGAAAGGACCAGTGAGAAGGCCTGGCCTATTTACAATTGCTGGGAACCTACTCCCAAGAGTTGCAGGGGGAGACACAAGTGTCCCATCTTTTCTAAATCCACACGGTCCTACGCAGGCTCCCATCCTCTAGGACTAGCAAGTTTCAACTATTCAGTTGCATTCTGACATGCTTTCCTGAGTGGAAGAAAAAGGAAGAGTGAAAGCAAGCAGTGGAAACTGCACAGAACAAAAAATATGTACATGGGAGAATGTTGCAAATAGGCTCATCCTCCTTTACATATGTCACTCCAGGAAAACTGCCAAAAACAGCTCACTCCTCTAGACATACTTCCTGCAGATCCTCCAGATTCCTCCTTAAACACATGTCAGTATTCTCCTCGTCCTCCCTTAGTTTCAATCCTCCTTTTGCCCCAAGATTTCCGGTGCATACTTTTAAAAACTTTTTTAACATTTACTTATTTTAGGGAGGAAGGAGAAGAGAGAAGGGGAAGGAGGGGGAGGGAGGGAAGGGGAAAGAGAGAGAGAAATTTCAATTGGCTGCCTCCTGCATGCGCCCCAAACAACCTAGGTATGTGCCCTGATCAGGGAATCGAACCCACGACCTTTTCAGTGCATGGGACTACACTCCAACCAAGCCATACCTGCCAGGGCTCCAAGTAAATACTTTATATTCTCAACAATATATGGCAATATCAATATATGGCATCCTATTTATCAATATCTGTGTCTCACATCTGAACAAACATCCTAATGCCTTATTGAGTATTTCTACCTTTCATTATGAAATTTCCAATATATTACTGGAACAGATTTTCTTTGCAAATAAAGGATTTATCATGTCAATATAAAAAAAAAGATGGCAAACTTCAAAAATATATTTAAGGAGTACAATTGTTTTCTTTCTCCCTAATCCTATCAAGGAAACATATCAGAGTTCAGAAATCAGCAGAATTCAGGGCCTGTTCTGTAGAAATAAAAATCTATTAAACCCAGTAGATGTGTTCTGGCAAGTCCAAAATAAAATGTAGCTTTTCAAGTACTCTATTAAATAAGACTTTTTTTAGGGTGAGAAGTTCACCAAGAAACCATTTCTAATAAAAGGAATTCTCCCAGCAAAGTAAAAATCAATTACAGGGGTTTTGTACTTTGGTAGAACTAGATTTTCAGGCACCAACATTTCCATTATGATTTATTGTATGGGTAGTTGGAGGGCAAGAAGCAGAGAAAGCAGATCAGAAGCTATGTATAAAAGATAAAACTTTACTGAAATAGAAAATAAATTTAATTAACTAATGTTAATTGAATTCCACTTTTTAAGATCATTTACATGAATTATCTTTGATATGTAAAATTGAGTCTCACTAAATTGTACAGTCAGGAGCACACAGTTTCTTCGGGACTTAAAAATCACTATAGATTAAGAAACCTCACTGTAAAATGAGTTGAGTAATCAAAGCTATTCATAGGTAAGTATTATTAAATTATGGTTGAATAAAAAGTCAACTGACTAAAGTCCATTTATTAAGAAGTAAGTAATCAAACTGGTCAATGTTCACATTACGAAGGATGAACTTTTATATTTTCCCACACTTGATTATTAAGATTTTGCATTCTTCCATTAGTTAGTAAAGAACTGAATGATCTATATGAGTGATGGTTTAAAGAATCACCATTCTGGTGGTAAGGACACTACATTGAACTCAATGCAAGGAATTCAAAAGCATTCATCCTTGGAACTTTGTCTCAAAAATTTAGTAAATTCACTTTATGAAAAGACTGCTTATGTTTTTCAACTCAGACATGCAAAAAATTTTAACATAATATAAAAATCTGAAATAGAACTAAAAATTATTTTTGAGAGAGAAAAAATTATCTAAACACTGATGCAAAGCTACACCAATAGTTTCTTCACAATGTCACAAAACTTTAATGAAAGGGTTACATAAATCCACCAAGATTTTTTTTTCTTTTCAAATTAAAGATTTTAAAGAGAGCTGCAAGAATCTCCTTATTTTCAAGCTGCTTTCTCTGTTCATATACCCATAAAGACAAATCTAAATCAACTCTTTCTAAATAATAAACCAACTATGTTTTCTATAGAACAGCACAACACATACATATATATTCTCAACATACCTTAAGGTATTATGGAGTACATTTAGGTCCCTCAAACCAGTTAAATTTACACCACATATGCCACATTTAGTCCATTCTCAAGGGAGAAAACTATCAGAACCAAAGTGCCTGCTTAATAAACTCTTTTACTTGTTGTTAAGCCTCTACCCCAGGTGCTTCTTACTGTCTGGTTTTATCAGTATTTCTTCTCTCTTCAAAAATCTAGGAATCTAAAATACACAAGTATATCTGGTTCCCTTAAAAATGCTTTTTACATTATATGTTTTGTATTACTGTCAGGCCACGAAAAGTTTTAAGATACTTTAAAAAACAAACACCTTTTTTCACTTTTCTCTTTTGATATGTATCTTATTTGGCTTTTGCTTATTTTCATATATGAACTATCCACAAACGAGCCCGTTTCAGTGTTAATCACTTACTGCCAATACGTCTGGGTATACTTAGGGTTTTATACAATGCTTTATAGTAGGGTGGTAAAAAAGAGGGATAAACAAGGGTGCACAAAATGAAACAAAGTGTACCCCACTGAAAAAACGCCACTCAATTTCATTTCTCTGCCTCGGATTCCCTTAAACCCTTGTGCCAAAGATTCTCAATATCTAAAAAGAAGCACAACATGATATGTGATAAGGAGAACACAGTAGAAACTGAAGAAATTCAATAGGATGTATCACAACCTGAGAAAGAATTAGCACAAAAAGAAGAAAAACAAAGAAATTAATAATAAACCCAGTCCCTAGACACGTCTCCTGAAGGGCTGCTTTTGCTGTACTGCATGTCTCAAAACAGCGTTTCAAACTCTTCTGACTGCCAGAAACACATTTTATGTTGTGACCTAGTACACACGTGCATGAGAAAAATTTCCTAAAATACTTTTCCTTACCAAGTGCAGTGCTAGTCCATTCCGTTCATCGATTTATACTCACTGCTGGTGGTAACCCACTAAAAACTGATTTTATACATTACCAGTAAATCATGATCCACAATTTGAAAAACAGGCTTAAAATAGAGTATCCCTCATATTAAGATCTTTTTCTTTTACAACTTGCCTCTCTCTCTCTAGCAGGGTACACGGATATTTTAAGGTTGCTACCTTATTACTGTTTTCATTTAAAGGAAGTGGTTCTCGAAGTAGACCTACATAAGCATCACCTGAGGCAAATGAAAATTCCCAGGCCCTACCCAGACTTACTGAATCAGAAACACCGCGGGGCCAGCAGCCTGCAGTTTACCAAGCCCTCAAGGTGATTCTGGTGCAAGCTAAAGTTTGAGAACCACCTACCTCATTGAAGAACTCAGGTCTTTTCTTCATCTTCTATTTTAACAATCCAGTACACAGTCCTTACTCTGTACCAGTCACTATTCTGAAAGTTCTACAAGTATTAACTCTTGTGAAAAAAACCAACCCTATGAAGTAGGAATTATTATTATCCCTATTACACAGATAAGAAAACTTTTGCACAGAGAGGTTAATGTTATCCAAACTAAGTGGTGGAACTAGAATTCAAACTTATTTCTAACTTGGCAAGGGTATGTCTGTCCTCTTCATGACTCTCTTCTCTCTGATCAAGTCCCCAGTCCTAGTCCTTTTCAAATTCCCCATCCTGTCAATGTCCTTATTCTCTAATATTACTGCTGTCATCCTGAAATAAATTTCTTTTCTAAAACACTGGAATGCAAGTCACTTAGCCTTGCTTTTAGGACCTTTTCTCTGGTTCTCAAAGGTATCTTAGTATTATGATGCCGAAGTACCTTCTATTTCTGAAGTTCTTAGAGTTTATTAATGGCCTCACTAGTAACTTCTCACGTCAACTGTACTGGCCCGTTTCCACCAGACCACTGCTCTCTTCCTGAGCAACTGGCTCGCTTGCTCGCTCCTACTACGCCCTATCTTCTACTCCCTTCCTACAAGGAAATGATCCCTCCCCCACCCCACCCCCGCCCACCTGGTGTATCATTTTGCTAGACTCCTAACTGAAAGAACTTCCACTCCCCACCTAGACCCCTCGCCCCAGTCTCAAGCCCAGCTACTCCTCGAGGGCTTTTTTTCTTGGTGTTCCAGGGATCCTCAGACCCAGAAGTTCCTAGCTCAGTTTTGGGTCTCCCATCCCAGATCAGCGGTGCGGGGCAGGGCGCTCCCGTTCCTCTCCAAGCTATTCAAGGTCTCCACGGATCCCACTCTCCTAAGACCCGCAGCTCCTTAACTCGCCAGGAGCCCTCCTCCCCCCGACAGCTGCCTTTCTCGGGAGGTACCCAGCCCCCTTCCTGTCATTCCTCGACGTCCTCGTCAGGACTTGGGTCGCTCCTGTCACACCGGACCCCAGCCGCCGCCGGTCTCCCACCTCCCTCAAACCTGGGCCACTCCCAGTTTCGCGACCCCCCAGATCTCTCCCCTTGGCCGCTCCCGGGCTTCCCGGGTTCCCCTTCTCCCTCGAATCCAAGCTGCCCTGGGCATTCCCGAGACACCCCGTCCTCGAGCCAGGTCACTACCGGTCACCCTCCTGTCTGGGACCCCGGCCGCTCCTGTCTCCCTAAGGACCTATCCCACACACACCGGCCGCGGTCAGTCTCCCAGACTCGAGCAGCACTACATCCCAAGGGACCTCCCGGCCTGACCCGATTGGGTCTGGTCCCAGCCTACCTGGCCGACGCGAACTCCGCCGCCAGGAGCCGGGCCATTCTCCCACCAGCCCAGTCAGCGCGAACTCGCCGCCACTGCCGCCGCCCCCGCCTCCGCCCTGGCCCCAGCCCGACCCGGCCCGCAGTCCAGGGCCCTTTCCTCTGGCCTCCACCTCCGGAGTGCCCAGCTGGAGTTCTCCGCCCAGAGACAGCCTCCAGACCTCAGGGCCGCGTTACCGGCACTCACCTGCCACTACCCCCGACCAACTCCAGCGCCACTGCCTCTACCGCGGCTGCCAGTAGCCACCAAGCGCCACCACCTCCCCCATGACAACAGGCCCACCCCGTTTTATACTTCCTACCTTTCCATTGGATAACAAGGCAGCAGCTCTCTGTTCTGATTGGCTTAACTTACCTGTCCGTCTTAACTTTCTTACCTCCCCTTTTCCTGGACTCGGTTTTAGCTCCCGCCCAGTCCTGGAGCGATCCAGACCAAACTGTAGTTGTAATTGGTTGATGGTTGGACAGTTTAAAATTATGATAGGCTGTCTAAAGTGTCTGTTAAATCAACTGGCAAGGTCTATGACGGCCACGGTTGGTGCAAGCACAGTTTGGTTGCGCAGTAGAAAGCCAGGAAGGGGCAGTAGCTCACTTCTGAGGTTACCGGGGAAGGGTTAACTCTTTATGGTACGAATTACTCTGTAAACTCATCCTTTTCTCCAGCTTATCACTGCTCGCTTACTCCTAGGGTAGTACTTACGTAGTACTTACAAACAAAACACCAACTTCCAAAGTTTCATTTAAGAAGTGTTTCCCACGCCTTGGGAGAAAAGCACTATATAAATATCTCCTTTTCTTGAGGTCCCAATGCGTCCGATTACCTTGAACTTCTTCCCAGAAGTCTCCATGTTAAAATGGAAAGCACAACTGTTTGTTTGCAACACTTCGATTGCAATTATAAACGTCGTTAATAAACTGAAGTGCCACATTGAGAGTGCTCCAGCTTCCACACTCACCCCCGGCTGACATCAGCGAAGTTACCAGGCAGCCTTCAGCAAGTTTAGACTAAATGGGCCACACTTTACCCTTGTGATGCTCTGGCATGAGAATTCCTCTCCCCTCACCTCCCTGCAACTTGATTTTAATGTTCAGCAGTTCTTAAATAGTCCTACTAGATGTGTGTCAGATACTTAAAAAGCTTGCCTTTTTTTCCTCCCTAAACTGCTCCTCTTCCCAGCAGTCTAAATTAGGGCCATTGAATGAATTGCAGTTCTTTTCTCACATTGGCACAATGCGCAAGAATAAATGATTGCATTTTTTATTCATTTCGGTACAAATCACAGTGGGCACTTTTGAGAAATCTGGTGTTGCCATAAAAACTCCTGTGCTCCCAGAAATATATTCGTCGCTAGCTTTTCGCTTTTCTTTTTAATTTCTACCCACTTTTCCTGCTTCTAAGTAACAAAATGCTGCCCCGATTACTCTTTCAATTTCTAGATCAGATTTAAATGCACCTTCCTCACAACTCCACCTATTATACACAAACCCATGGACCATGACACATACACCCAAGGATCAAGAAGGCAAGGAGGTATTCCCATTCACAAGCATTATTTTATATTTGGAAATTTCTGTAGTACCAAGAATCTGAACTCTGGAAATTTTGTGCTTTGCCCCTTCCTTCTTCTTGCTAACTCCTTGCCCCTGTCCCTTCTATTTACCCTCCTGTCCTTTACAGAGTAAGCTACAAGGACTCTAAAACTGCTCTAAAGGAGTCTAATGGTACATTATCCAGAAAAGAGAGTTGCCCATTTTCTAGCCTATCAACCACATGCCTCCATCATCAAACTTAGCGGAAATTACTTCTTAGGTAACTACACATAACAATAAGGTGTCTTTTCCTAGTTAATTTCAGGAACTTTCCTCCCCCTTCTCTCATCTTCACCTTCTAATTTAGAAATAACCTCCCCTTCAGTTCAATGACTCATAAAAAGCCTGTGAAAGGAAAGTGGAAAAACCAAAATAACTTCAGATATGTCTGAATCATTCAGTCGAAGGAAAAAATCAGTCATTGATCATGATAAGGTAGAATCCAAGACATAAGGCAAGTCTGAACTAAGATCCTATAACAAATGAAGTAACGTGCAATGTGAAGATGTTCCAATGAGAAGGTGTCAGTATGTCTTTTATGCAGCCTTTTAATATGTAATATTACCAGCAGTTTTATTCTCTCTAGTCTTGGCAATGTGTCCTACCTACCAATTTTAGAGCAAGTTAGAAGGTAATTAATGTCCTGGCAGATAGGAAAAAATAACGTCACAGGAAGGCATGGTCATTATGCCATGGTACTTTGGGTAATGATGGCTCTTGCGCATTCATAGTGACTAAGTGCCATAGAAAATGTAGAATTAGGCCAGCCTCACTAAGAGGATTTGCTGCCTAGATTAAGGAATCAGAAATTACTTCCACAAAACTAAGAAAAATACTACAAAGATCAACTATTCATTCTATTTTATACACCCCAAAAAAGTATTTATAAGTATTTTTTGCTCACATCCAGGTATACACTATATATACTTCTCCCATTCCTTGAGAAAATCAGTTCAGAAAAGAAATGTAAAACAAATAAGTGCAACCCATAAGAAGAGAGAAAACCTTGAAGAAGAAGGTTTTAAAGAATATTATTTGATCCAACAGAAGGCTATAGTGTTCTTAAAGCCCATGCAGTACTGGAAAGATGATCGCTGTACCCTTTGTCTTGATTTTACATGCATACTGTAACCTTATAACATAATTACTCCAACCAACTTCTCTTTTCTTTCCTGTGTTGTGTGTTTCTCCACCTCTCTCAAGACTCCCTCTTAGAAAGCAAGAGCATTGGAGTCAGGGAGTCTGCAGCTTTGTGTTGTGTGGCTGGCTGTGGAGGTGGTGCAGATGGTATCTACTCAGAGTTACTTGAGCAAGACCAGCATGGCAGGTATATTAAAGGCAAAAATAGCTTTCATAAATCCTGGTTAAGTGGAAAATAAGGACTCAGAGGGATGTCCCAGTGTCTAAGGAGTAGTATGGTTTGCCTTGAGCTTTGTGTATGCTGATGCTTCCTTTTGCTCTTTTCTTTGCTGTTCTTGTCCTCTTTTCATCATCTCACTCTTCAAGGGAGTAGGATCCAAGTCTCTTTCCATTTCTGTTTATTTCTGGGAGGCAATCTCAACTAGAAAAGAAGCTCCATTTTTTCTTTTGTTTCATTTGTTTGTTTTTTTATGCCCCTCCCCCATTCTATATACAAGTCCAAATGGATTAGAGAATCAAATAACTGGTGGAGAAGACAATCAATCTGATTGCAGACCAGGGCCAGAGCTGCCTGAGCTGCAGGCAGCTAGCAAGTTGGAGGCAGGCCAAGATCTTTGATCAGAGGTGGTTCCCTGGGTTAAGGATCCTTGAATGAGGCTGATAGAGATGAAGGGATTGGAGAGAAGGGAAGGTGGGGTGGGGTGGGCAGGGGCCAGGGGCAGGGGTGAGAGATATGACAGAGAGGGAGAAGACTAGCCAAAAAGAGGGTAAGGGAAGCTGGGAGAGCCAAGAGGCCACAGAGTGCTGACCCAGCCTAGAGTCCTACCCTCCCTCCCTCCCCTGCACCCTGCACTCCCCCCACCCCCATCTGTGGACTTTACACCAAGTTGCACAATTACACCAGCAAGGTGCAGCCTCTGCCACTGGTTGAAAAGAGAACCATGCCAGCACTGTACTCTATGGGACCATTGCTCTACTGCTACCTGGAAATCCTCCCTAAGCTCAAAGCCTGCTGCCCTGGCACCGAGGCAAAGATTCATGCAGGCAGCCAATAAGTGTATCTTCATTTGGTTTGATAAAAGTGACCACTGGCATGAAGCTCTGGATGAACAAAGGGAAACTATCCGGAAGATGTATTTACCATCCCAAACTGGGAACTTCCAGCACAGGGAAGTGCCAAGCTGCCTTCCATGCTGGAAAAAAGCACTGTGGTTTCAAAGTTCAAGGCTCTGTTCCATGCATGGGAAGAAGAAAAAAAAGAGAGCGAGAAAGAGTGAGTGAGTACGAGAGAGAGAGAGAGAGAGAGAGAGATTACTGGAAGAGAGTGTTCTTTCAGGCAGAACCATTTACTTTCCAATACTAAGGTTTGTGTGATCTTTAATGAGCACACCATACTTTCCCATTACTCAATGCATGCATTTTCATCCTCAAGAAAAATGTGGGTACCCCTCTACTCATCTTGCATATTATAAGATGGCTTGAGT